>JAMLFT010001100.1:0-33310 GCA_026544285.1 Pachyrhizus erosus | reverse complement strand
AATGAATATAATTTTAATTTATTTTTTATAATATATACTAAAAATATATTTTTATAAAAAATAATCCTATGTAAATTAAGTAAGCTTATAATGGACAGTAATTTTTTTAAAATATTTTGCACAATTATATAGTTAAGATTCAAATTCAAAATCATTCATTAATATTATCTATTTTTATAATTTTAATTTTTTTTAATAGATATATAACCAAATGAAGTAAAATTATCAATTTTAAGTCATTAAAATAAATAAAATCATATTATTTTAATTTTTTGAGTATATTATAGATATATTAAATTAATTTTATAATGACGAGTAATGTTTTATCATCTCTACTTTTATTAAGTTTAATAATCAAATAAATAGGAATAAAATCATCAATTTAAATGTTTAAAATTATAATAAAATAAAATCTATTTTAATTGAACTAAAAAATGAAACAAATATCTAGTTATACACACTTAGATTCGAAAATATTTTGAAACTTAAATAATTTTATATAAATGAAATGTTTATGTAGATGAGAACAAGCAGTAGTTAGTATTTTTTTTTTTTTTTCTAAGATGAAACAAGGCCCATTAACGTTGTGTTCCTTCCCTAATAAATTGGGTGTTTGGGTTGGAATGAGACTTTCTCTGTATACAAGGGCGGCTAGGGTTTTACTTATCTTTTTGTCTCTGTTCTGGACTGTTTGTTTGCTTCTTATTAATGATTACACTTGATTAAGATGAAATTGTAGTTGTTGATGAGATAGGATTGGGATTGAGATTGAGTGGCATATCACATAATAATAATAATAATTTGGGGTTTGTTGAGTTAAAGAGGAAGAATTGGTTATCAAAATGGCAAGCATGAACCCTTTTGATTTGTTGGGTGATGATGCAGAGGACCCATCTCAGCAAATTGTTGCAGAACAGCTAAAGGTTGTCACTGCTGCTCCAAAGAAGCCTCAGACTCAGCCCAATAAAGCTGCTCAGCTTCCTACCAAGCCACCGCCTCCCTCTCAGGCTGGTCTGTTCTGTTCTGTTCTGTTCTGTTCTTCTTTTGCTTTTACTACATTTCAATTGGAATATGTAATTCTAACATGTATTGTGTTTTCCTTCCTTTTCAAATGTCATCTTTACATGCACGCCTTCGATTTATTTGTGCAACTTGCAATCTTTATTTGGGTTTTAGGGTTTAAATAAAGTCCACAGATTTTCCTTATTAATATTCTTTTCTTGTAATAGTGAGGGAAGCAAGAAATGAAACTTCACGTGGGGGTCGTGGAGGGGGGCGGGGAGGTGTAGCCGGAGCCGGTGCCGGTCGCGGACGCGGTCGCGGTCGTGGAGGTAGTGGTTTCAACCGTGACTTCTCCAATGATGAGAATTCCCTAGCTGCCCCTGCTGGTCAAGGTCCCTTTGAAGTAGAAAGTGGAAAGCCCTCAGAAAGGCTTGGTTATGGTGGGCCTCGTGCTCCCTATCGCGGTGGTCGCGGTGGACGTGGAGGTTTCAGTAATGGAGAAGCTGGTGAACGAAGAGTATTTGAACGCCGCAGTGGGACTGGACGCGGGTTAATGTTTTACCTGTAACTAATTTCTGGTTTGTTAAATTGACTCTCGGCTTTTCTACTGATATAGCTTGTTCTTTTTGCAGAAATGAATTCAAACGTGAAGGTGCTGGGAGAGGGAACTGGGGAGTACAAACTGATGAATTTTCCCAGTAAGCACTTTTGGGACTAGCGCTTTCATACTTTTATGTACAAACCCTCTGCACATGTTTTCAATTTTATTCTATTTTCATTATTTTTTATTGTTGCATTTTTCTTTTGCTCTTTTGAATTTTACTTAGGGCGAATGAGGAAGTGAATGAAACTGCTAAGAATTTTGGCAATGAAAAGCCTTCAGTTGAGGATGATATTGTGGTCGATGGAAACAAGGAGAATCCTGCTAATGAAGCTGAAGAAAAAGAGTCTGAGGATAAGGTAATTGTTCATGTTCATTTCAACTGTAGTTGTTTTCTCTTTATCTGCTGTATATTGTACATGTTTTATTTTAAGATTATCAATAGACAAGTAGAAGATTTGTGATTTGTCACTTGTAAATTGGTGAAATATGAAATTGTCACTGTGCATGTGATCATAAATATAAAGTGACTTACAGTTACAGGAAGATTCTGGAGGCTGTTGAATGAATGATTATCCAATGAAATTTAGCTTGGGCTTTCTGCTATGGATTTTTTATTATTTTTGTACTAGTTTTTTTCTTGTGCACTTTTTAAATTTAACCATGGGTTTTGAAAACTGCTGTGATTATCTGCCTCCTTATTCACAGAAGAAACTCCCACTTTGCTAATTTTCCTTTTCAATTTTAGGTGATATCTTCTGCTGTGTCTGGAGGGTGTTAGTGTGTATTTATAATCCTTGTGTTTCTTAACATATGCTTTTAATATCTGTTGTTGTATATAGAATTCCTTAATTAATGCTTGTTTGTTTAGATTTTATAGCTTAATAGTATTTTTCTCTATTGGATAGGAGATGACCCTGGAGGAATATGAAAAAGTACTAGAAGAGAGAAGGAAGGCTTTTCAAGCACTTAAGACTGAGGAGAGAAGGGTAGATACTAAAGTTTTTGAATCCATGCAGCAGCTGTCAAACAAGAAAGACAATGATGACATCTTTATTAAGCTGGTGAGGCTTATGGCTCTACGTTTCCATTCTCGTTTGTAGTTTTTCATATTAATTTTGTTGTACTAATACCTGATGACATCCTTGATTCATGGAAATTTTCTTCTATCAAGGGGTCTGATAAGGATAAGCGCAAAGAGACTCTTGATAAGGAAGAGAAATCCAAGAAGGTGTGTGACTTTGTTGCTTCTTGTCTGTCTTTGACTATTTCTGATCATTTAAATAACAATTCCATTATTGAAATTGTTATTTCTGGACAAGGCTTGTAGTTAACTCCTTACTGAATGTATTTTACTATTTGGGATATTTGTTCAATGGATTGTACGGAAAAAATCCAATTTTACTATTCTGTTTCTGTTTTTTGGCTTCCATTCTATTGGAAGCCTTACACGTGATAATGTAATATGATATATTTCTATTGAAAAGGCTTGTAGTTAACTCTTTATTGAATTTATTTTACTATTTGGGATATTTGTTCAATGGATTGTATGGAAAAACTCCAATTTTACTATTCTGTTTCTGTTGTTTTTTTGGCTTCCATTCTATTGGAAGCCTTACACGTGATAATGTGATATTATACATTTCTTCTTTAGTTGTGCACATTTTAGTTTTTCACATCTAATAGATTTTGTTGGCTTTTCCCATGTTTTGTTATTGGATTTCATGCGGTTAGTCTGTCAGCATCAACGAGTTCCTGAAGCCCCCAGAGGGTGAAAGTTACTATAACCCAGGCGGTCATGGTCGAGGTCGTGGTCGAGGGCGTGGTATAAGAGGAGGTTATGGTGGCTATGCAACTACTAACATTCCAGCTCCGTCTATTGAAGATCCTGGGCAATTCCCTACTTTGGGTGTCAAGTGAGAATTTTCAGTACTGTGCTGACATTTTAATGTACCTTCTCAATTTTGGTTCTCTGCTTTGAACCAGGAAAAAGAACTGTGGTAATTGGATTTCCTGTATCTGCAGGGCTTTTTTTTAATTTAACGTCTTAAAATGTAAATTTGGATTGTTTCTTTATGGCTCCTTATTCCCTTATATAGACTACACGTATCCTTCAACTGTTATGTTTTAGTGTCATTTTGCGGGATACACAGAGGCTGATCCCCTCTGTCTTAGACTGAACATGTTAGGTTTTTCTTCAGGTTTTTTGATTCGCATATTCTTTATACTTATCGAGAACAACGTAGATCCTAGCCAAAAACACCAACGCCGGCTTCACCTATTTGTTCTAAGGTTATGTTCAAAACCGGATAGCACCGTGAGCGTTTAAGGATATAAGTTTTCTTTATCAATGGGTAAGTTGTTAGCACAGCGAACTTAAAAAGTATTAGACAGGCCATCTGCTTTTGTGAAAATATTGAACACTAAATATCTAGTTAATACCTAATAGGGGAATATTCTTGGAAAATAGAGATAAAGAGAAATTGTAAGTGTTGATAGAGGGCATGATATGAAGCTGAACACATGCCACTCTTATTTTGTATGCTGCTACAATTTATGTGGTTCTTTTCCTCTTTTGGGGTATTATTCCCAAAAAGAAGTTATGGTGATCATTGCCATGTCTGTTTCAGTAGGCCATATTTGTATTAGGTTTGGTTTTTTTAAAAAAGATAATAATTTATTTCTTTTGTAATTATTTAAAAAAGAAATAAGTGGTTTTTTGTTGTTAAGCTCTTGTAAACATGGTCTAATGATTGAAATATTTATGTTAATATTTTTTATTTTATTTTATTCGGGATCGTGGCTAAAATTCCTTTATCTTTGTTGTCAGTGTGAACCTCCTATTTTTGACAAATATTTCTGACCCTTCTGGGGTAAATTTGGCGTCTATGTCACGGCAATGAATCAAAATTAAATTTTACGAATATAACCATCTCGTGGACTACAAAGTTTATCGACGGCTTCAAAGTTTGTTAAATGTGCATCTAACTTATGCAATATTATTTATTTAAACTGTCATCGTTTTGGATGGAAGGGAGGAGATATCATTTTACTTTATTTGAGAAACTTTTAAAGTAAGAAATAAATAATAAATTATAACGATTTTTTATTAGTTTTAGAAGTTATTTTTTATTTTCAAAATCTAGATAAAAGTTGAAGGGTAGAGCTGCAGAGTAAGCTAGGTACTCTTCAATTCCTCCCAAATATGAAATTGCTAAACGATATATTCTCAGTTACTTCATGTTTTCCAAACATCGTTGTTTAGTTTTAACTTTTAAGTTAGAACAGATGTCTGACTTTTATAAACTTTGAAAACTTGAGATTAATTTTCTATTCTACGTTTTTCAAATTTCATTATTCTCCTTTGATCGAGTATAAACCTAATTCAAATTCTACCGTGAAGGCCAAGCTACACTTATACATGCATGCATGCATCACCGATCTAAACGGCACCACTGACTTTGCAGTCGTGACATTTTACCGTGTTTTGCAAAAGTCAAACGAACGTGTCTTTAGATTGAACACTGTAAAAGACTTTGAACTTTCTCTACTGATTAGTCAGCGATGCTCTTTTTATTTCGACAATAAATTAAATTTAAAGAAACATGAAAGGCTTGTAACTAAAATTTCGTTGCAGTTTGTTCACTTATCACAAAAGTTTAGAAATAGAACCATTTCTCAATACATATCAAGCAAAGATGAATGTTACTGTTCTTATTTGTGTTACTGTTATCCTTCTCCCATTGCTCTCTGCGAATAATGTTAGCATTGGTCAGACACTTGTTGCAGGTAACGGGGGTAAGCAATGGCTTTCTCCATCAGAGGAGTTTGCGTTTGGATTTCATCAGCTTGAGAATGATCTTTACTTGCTTGCCATATGGTACCAAAATATACCTCACGACTCTTTCATTTGGTATGCAAATGGAGACAATCTTGCTCCTAAAGGTTCAAAACTAGAGCTAGATGAATACGCTGGACTAGTACTGAAAAGCCCTCAAGGTGTTGAGCTATGGACATCACAGCCGATATCAGGTGAAATTTCCTATGGACTAATGAATGACACAGGGAATTTCCAGCTTCTGGATGAGAATTCACTGGTGTTGTGGGACAGTTTCAGTAATCCAACTGATACCCTGGTGCCTACTCAAATCATGCAGGTAAAAGGCACGCTTTCATCTCGCCAGAAAGAGGGCAACTTCTCACGAGGAAGGTTCCAATTTCGCTTGCTTCCAGATGGTAACGCTGTGCTTAATCCTATAAATTTGCCTACCAACTATACTTATGATGCTCACTACATCAGTAACACTTACGATCCGGCCAATACAACAAACTCTGGTTACCAATTGATTTTTGATAATTCAGGCTTGTACGTATTGAAGAGGAGTAATGAGAAGGCTTATATTACAAATCCAAAAGACGTGCTCTCAACTGATTCCTATTATAGAGCAACCATCAATTTTGATGGAACTTTCACCATATCACATTACCCGAAAAATCCAGCTTCAAATCCAATCTGGACAGTTTTGAAGACATTGCCAGACAACATTTGCATGAATTTGAGAGGAAAGACGGGTGGTAGTGGGGTCTGTGGATTTAATAGTATATGCACTCTCGGACCTGATCAAAGACCAAAGTGCAGTTGTCCAGATGGTTATTCTCTTCTTGATTCAACTGATGAGTATGGCAGCTGCAAACCAAATTTGGAACTCGGTTGTGGAGAAGGTGATCAGTATTTCATGAAGGAAATGCCAAACACTGATTGGCCTGAATCAGATTATGAAATGTATAAACCTTACAATTCAGAGAACTGCAAGACTTCTTGCTTGCAAGATTGCTTATGTGCTGCTTCTATTTTTAGAGATGATAGCTGCTGGAAGAAGAAGCTGCCTCTCTCAAATGGAAGACAGGATAGAGAAGTGGGGGGATCTGCTTTCTTGAAGTTGATGAAAAACGGTGTTTCATCAAATCCTCCAAATCCATTCGTTGAAGAGAAGAAATATAAAAAAGATCAAGATGCTTTGATAACTGTGATATCAGTCCTTTTGGGAGGTTCTGTCTTTTTCAATCTAATGCTGGTAAGTGCATTATGGATTGGTTTCTACTTCTACTATAACAAAAAAAGTTCTACCAAGAAAACTGTTGCAGAGAGCAATTTGTACAGTTTCACCTTTGGAGAGCTTGTGCAAGCAACAGATAACTTCAAAGAGGAATTGGGAAGGGGGTCTTGTGGCATTGTCTATAAAGGAACAACAAGTTTGGCTACAATTGCAGTTAAGAAACTAGACAAGGTGCTCGAAGACAGTGATAAGGAATTCAAAACAGAAGTGAATGTGATAGGCCGAACTCATCACAAAAACTTAGTTTGCCTGCTTGGATATTGTGATGAAGGAGAACACCGGATTCTGGTGTATGAGTTCTTGAGCAATGGGACTTTAGCAGATTTCATCTTTGGAAATTTCAAACCAAATTGGAGCCAAAGAGTCCAGATTGCCTTTGGGATTGCAAGAGGGCTGGTTTACTTGCACGAGGAATGCTGCACCCAAATAATCCATTGTGACATAAAGCCACAAAATATACTTCTTGATGAGCAATACAATGCAAGAATATCAGATTTTGGGTTGTCAAAGCTACTATCAATTAATCAAAGCCGCACAGAAACTGGCATTCGAGGAACAAAAGGGTATGTTGCGCCTGACTGGTTTAGGAGTGCACCAATCACTACCAAAGTTGATGTCTACAGTTTTGGTGTGCTGCTTCTGGAGATCATTTGCTGCAGGAGAAATGTAGATGGTGAGGTTGGTAATGAAGAGAAGGCCATTTTAACTGATTGGGCTTATGACTGCTATAGGGCTGGAAGAATTGACATCCTGGTTGAAAATGATGATGAGGCTATCAATGGCATAATTTGGCTCGAAAGGTTTGTGATGGTAGCTATTTGGTGCCTTCAAGAGGAACCATCTCTAAGACCAACAATGAAGAAGGTGATGCTGATGCTGGAAGGAACAGCTCCAGTCACAATTCCACCAAGTCCCTGCCCTTATACCTCTGTGTCTGTTACTTGCAATTGAAAATAGTTTAATTTCTTGTCTTGCTTTTACGTTATGTGGATTTGTGATTAGATGTTGTTATTCATTTTAATTCCCTTTGTGCATGTAGCTGCTCATGGTTAAAAAGTGTAACAAAAATACAACACATTGCCTCTACTTTGCTATAGATCATCAACTCAGATGATTGATGAGGTCTGGAATTCCCACACAATTCTTAAATATGTAAGCTCTATTGACCGAAACCAAACATTAGTTCGCTGCCATTTTCATTAGAGAATTATATTCAAAAGATCCAATCTCGTTGGAAAACAAGCACTAAAAGTGAAATAAACTCTTCTAAATTGCAATCATATGTATATATATTTAAGTTAACAAAGTTGCCACTCTTAGAGTATGTATAGATTTAATTTCCTTGAATATTGTGTTTACGTACTCTGTTTTAATAATTATAAAATTTTAATGTCATTGGAGATGGTTAGCTAGAATTCACAAAAAGGAGACTCGTATCTGAAAACTATACGTTTCAACTAACCAAAAAATGCCTTAAAGTTGTAGAAGCTTGTCTTAAAAACATGCGCATAGAATGAGCGTATAATTATTTATCCGTAAGAGAGATGGAACTTTTAACTGTTCTCACAACCAACGCTATTGGTTTAAGATATTTCAAATATCAGCTATGGTCGGTTTTTATATTTTTTTTTTTCAGTTATTGCTTCCTCATTCCATTTTAATTGTTGAATAAGATAAAACAATTTATTCAAAAATAATTATTATTTTAAATTTTCAATGTATCACTACTTGTTTTGATTTATTTATATTCTTAATATATTTTTTAAATATTACTATATTATCTTGTATAGTATTTAATAAAATATTATTTTATCTTATTTATTAAATAAATTTTCTTAATCTTACACCTAAAATAAAAAAATGACGGAAGAGTATTGATTATGAGTTTTGAATAATTTATCCAAAGCATTGTCCCTTTGTTACGACTGATACAAAAAAAGTCATGTAAAGTTGTTGATTCTTTTTTTTTCGGCAAGTGCACCGAATCAATTATAGTATAGTATTTTTCAAAGTACGAATGTCGTATCCACAAGGAACAGTTTCAATTAAAAATCTTCTGTTGCAACACTCACTGAGTATATAAAATGAATGATAATTTGTTTCATATTAAAGTGAGTTATAAAAAATAACTTTGCACCCACAAGCACATGATACTATAGGAACTTGGTTTGAAATTTCAGTTATGGGGATTGGGATTTGTTTCATATTAAAGTGAGGTTATAAAAAATAACTTTGCACCCACAAGCACATGATACTATAGGAACTTTGTTTGAAATTTCAGTTATGAGGATTGGGATTGAACATAATCTATCTCACTCTTTTGTATTTTGTATTTATAGCAACATATAACACTCAAGGTACTGATTCTTGATACTACATCTTAAATCATTCACATTGATTATTCAAGCATGAAATTCTTAAGAAAATTTCATAAACACTAATCCCTCAGTTGTCTAGTAAATTAACCAGCTTTAAGCTCAGATGTTATGGATCAATCGATATGTTAAAATCTATTCCTAACATTACAATATATCAAGTATTTCCGTTTAGATTTGATTCTTACAAATACTTTCCAGTTAAATCTAAAAATCAAAATCAAAAGTCTATTGATTAGATAGAATTGCGTAAAACGAAAATACTAAGAATAAGTAGAGATAAAACATAATACATAACTATCACCAAAATACATTTGAGTTCAAGTATATTACATTCAATCCCAAAAGAAGGAAGTTAGCTACTCATGGTAGCCTTTACTGCTACAAGATAGATTCCCCTCGAAGAGATACCTTTCGTCTTTTTTTTTTTTTTTTTTTAAACTCTCTCTGCAGCTAGGTTAATAAATTTTCGCTTAAGCGAGATGATTTCGTTTAAGCGAGCCATGTACATAAATTTGAAACAAGGTTATCTCGTTCAAGCGAGTCGTGTCTAGCTTAAGCAAGATTCCTGTTGACAAATAACCACTCTCAGGATCATTCTCGCTTAAGCGAGATACTCTAGCTTGTGCGATCTGACCACTATAGATTTTACTGTCTCTAGAGAATTCTAGCTTAAACGAGATCTGATTTCTCTTGGACGAGTCCTAGCTTGAGCTTTTCAACATTAAAGTTTTCTTTTTGTCTATCTTCTTGCTCTTCTATCCATGCATCTTCAATTTTTTTCCTTAATCGCTCCTTATTTACCTAAAATTCATATAACATTGGGATTAAATGTCTCCATTTATTTTCATACTCAAAACATATGTTTAGATTTAAAAATTCTCAAATTAGGTAATTACTAATTTCAACAACAACTAAGAACAAAAGACACCAATTTTCTCATGTAAATATACTGACGCTTATCAAAAGTATGATCATTTTACATAGGAGCAATATGAAGAGAAATTAATTGTATAAATGAAAATATCTTTCCAAGACTCTGAATTAAAATTTGCAAGACTTGGAACATGGGTGGCTCTCCGCCTCTCAGTCACTCAACAGAACATAAGTTTTGTTGGTGGTCCATAGAGAGAGGAATAATGTGATTGTAGAGGAATTTCTACACTAGGAACTCAAAGCTTCTCAGTAAGGTTTTCTGCGTTTTTGTCCTTCCTATAGGCTTTCTCCTTCCAAATGTATGCCACTTCCTCAAACGTCAATCCTTTGGTCTCTGGCATCCAGAAGATGACAAAAACAATTGCAATGACTGATACTGCCAAAAGAATCATGAAACTCTCGCCAAGCCCTATGGCATCAACGACTGAAAGGAAGCTGGTGGACATAATCACACTGCAAATCCAGTTCACGGTTGCTGACATGCCACCACACAAGCCTCTATACTCTTCGGGATAAATCTCTGAGTTGACAGTCCATGGCACAGGACCCATTCCCGGTGCAAAGAAAAGAATGTACAAAACCAAACCCAAGATAGCAATCCATCCAAGTGTTTGGCTTGTGTTGCCATGTCCCATAAGGTAGCATGATGTGGAGAGAATGATCAAGGAGACAAGAACACCCGACAAGCTACTAAGTGCGAGCTTTTTGCGGCCAGCAATATCGATGAGGTAGATGCCAAGAATTGTGCCAGCTGCATTCATGCCAGAAACAACGAGGGACAGGAACAAAGCTGATTGGTTTGATTTGAAGCCAGCCATCTGAATGATTGTGGGGCTGTAGTACATTATGATGCTGATACCAGCAAACTGCTGCAGAGCCTGAAGTCCAGCCCCACAAGTGAATGCAGCTCTGATTTCTTTCTTGGTGAAAACATCACTGTACTTCACCTTCACTTTACTCTCCTGTTCCTGCGCCAGGAGTTCTTCAAGAATTTCAATCTCGTCCTCCAACCGAGGTGATGAGTATATCCTGGAGAGTACACGAATTGCTTCATCTTTTCTATTCTGCAATAAAATAAAATGTATAATAAGTTTCTGATTGATTGATTGGTTGATAGTATATATAAATAAAAAAAAGTTGTGTATGTAACATATATGTCTTATTAATTAAATCACCTTCATGTAAAGCCATCTAGGGGACTCGGGGAGGAAGGCCATGAGGACAAACTGAAGAAGAGCTGGCAAACCTGCAAGTCCAAGCATCCAACGCCATGTCCCAGAAACCTGCATGCAAATAAATGAAGGAATAAAGGTTGATAAGAAAGTGTGATGAATGAGAGAATTAAGGTGTATATATATATATATATGTATGTATGAATTACTCTGGTAAGGGCGTAATTGACGATAAAGGAAAGAAACTGTCCAGCAGTAACCATAAGTGTATTTGCGCTGACCAATCCTCCTCTGATTTCAGATGGTGATACTTCTGCAATGTAGACAGGAGCAGTAACAGAGGCGGCACCAACACCCAGCCCCACCAGAAAACGACCACATATGATCAAGTATGGATTTGGTGCAGCAGCCATTACTATTGAGCCAGCCACAAAGCATACGTCCGCAATAATAGTTGCACTCTTACGTCCCAAACAATCATTAATGGCACCACCAATTGCAGCACCGAAAATTGCACCAATCAACGCCATCCCCACGATTATTTCCTGCCATTCATTCATTACTCAATATTATTAATTACATTCAAATGCTTCTAATTCTTCCATATATCTCCCAAACAAATTAGCTACTACCTGAACGAAGCTACTATTCCTCACCAACTCGAAATCCTCTTTAATGTAAAGAAGAGCCCCTGACACCACGCCTGCATGGGCGTTGCCATGCAACGTAACGTAAGAAAAATGTTGCATGTGCTATATATATTAAATTAAAGTAAGAAGAAAAAAAAAAAAAAAACGTACCCGTGTCATAGCCGAATAGAAGACCACCGAGGCCAGCCGCAAAAGTGATTCCAACAATGTAGGGGTTTTGGAAAAAGGCGATTTTGCGTTCGGGATGCATCTCCAAGTAACCAGAACTTCCTGCTCTCATAGACATGCCCATTTCGGCCTCCATTAAGGAAGAATGATGCATGTAGCTGAGCCAGACAACATTTTTTATATACCTCCTACTCACCAATTTTGGCTTTATCCAGATAGTTCCGTTTCTTTCTTTTCTCTCCAACTGCCAACTGCTAACTCGCAACTGCCTTCAGCTCTCTATTTTTGCCTTCCCTTACACCTAATCTCACCCTGCCATTTCTTTTATTACACTTAGTAAACTACTTATCTAACTAATGTCACCCCCTCATTCCTTTTATTACATATGCCTAACTAATTACTTGCTTATTTGTTATAATTTCAAATCTTATCAAAATGTCAATAATATTTTACAAGAAAAATAATTTTAACTCTTGCCGTGTTAGTTTTTTTTTTTTTCTTTTTTATAACTTTAGTTTCTTTTATATAAATTAAAAAATAACAAATAATTTATATAAGAATAAAATGCCCTCATTTATCTACTGTTACTATAGAATACAATGCATTGGGGTTACTCATGCTATCAAGCACACTGGTTTATCAAAATATGCATGTTCCAAGCGACTACTATCATTCAACAAATTAAAGCAGTGAAATAATACAGCATGTTAATTCCACTGGAACCTTTATTTTACTCTTAGCATACATATCGATCTGGCACATTAAAGTAAACACATTTTTGTGGCCTTTCACACATCCCGAATTGAGCAAGGTCTCTTCTCGGATTTCTCAGTTCATCAACAACCATTTAACATGTGAAATAACAGTTACAAGTTCCATGACTTGTAATCCTCCACCATTTAATTTGTATATATATTATATATATGCAGATGCTTCTGCATCTAATAAACTAAAAGTTGATGTCTGCCTGCCTTAATCGAAAAAACTGCTGGATGTGTCAATTGAGAGCATTTAAATTAAAAGATTGAGCCCGGAAAGCAAAATTAGTTGGCACTTCAGCTTGCGGGAAAGTTAGACTAGTTTTTTATATTTGTCAAATCATGTCTGATTATTCTAAGTGTTATTAGTTTAGCTAAGCTAATTCGTAACTAATTAGTTATCCAACATTTGCATCGGTTACATAATTGTATTAGTGATCTTTGAGGGCCAAAACAGCTCATTAGAACATCAGGGAACCCATGAGGCTAGACAAGTTTCTCTGGATCGGCCATAAGCCCTTCACTTTAAATAGGTTCTTAGTATTTAAAGCATCCATGCTAAAATTTGTGTTTTAATTGTAGTCAAATTGTTCAGTGCCTCTAAATAGGTGATTGGCAAGAACCCATGGTTGATTTTTCCAAATTCTGATAAGTTATAAGCTGAACTAAGTTCATTTTCTAAACTCTGAAAAATTCATAAATTTCTTGTCAAACCAAGTTTTCGCACATTGACATTCTTAATTGATTCATGATCATGAGTAGTTAGGGAAAACACAACCTCAACTTATCCAACATATTATTGGTCATACTCAGCCCGGTCATATCGAACCTAGATGACACAACATCCAAACGCACCTAAGCCACGTGACCCTTAAGCTACGTGGTCCAATCCTAACGGTTTTTCCCTCCAAAATTTCTTATAAAAGGGATCTTTATGACAATACACAACTATAACTCTTAGAACTTTACTCTTCTCTTGTAGGAACTGACTTTATCATCGAAGTCTCTAAAGGAGCTGCCACTAGTGACCTTACCAAAAACAAGGAAAACCACCAACAAGTGACAACTATCATTTTCTTCCACCTTAATCTCACTAGAGATCTTGTCATCTATATCCTCAAAATTTGCTTCTAATAGTTTTGATATGAGTTAAACTAGTAGTAAACAAGGGAATATAATAATAACAACAATCAAGCTTTGCCAGGTAGTAAATGAAACCAACAAAAATTTAATGGTGTTTTGTGATGACATATTTTTTTTAAAAGGCTTTTTGAATATTTTATAGTAATAGTCAATAAAATTAAATAATTACATATATTTTTTTTATCAATTAATATTTTGATTCCTATAAAATAATGTGTTATTTTATTTTAATTCTTTAATTTTTTTTGTTTTAATCTTTATTATTAAATAACAATATTAACTGACGATATTGATATTTTATTGATTTATTATTTTGTCAAAAAATTTAATAGGATAATTATGTATAATTTTTTTATAAAAAAAATTATGTTTTTAAATTTCATCTATTCAAAATAATTCATGAAAAATTTTAAAACATATTTTACTTAAAAATAACATGTAATTATCTTATCACATTCTTTAATTATGTCATATGTTATTATTGTTACTTAATGATAAAAGTTAAAATTATAAATTTTAAATATTTAAAAGATTAAAATAATTTTTTTTAAATGACTAAACTAAAAAACACTCCATTTTACTTTGAAAGTCATTATAGTTTCTTCATAAACAAATAAAAATAAAAAAACTAACTAATCATATTTAATCAATTATTTTAATTAATAATATTTTCTAAATATTTTAATCCAATTAGATAAAAAATGAGAAAAATAATCTTGAATATCTTAATTTATGCAACTAGTTTAAATCTTCTACTTGTAATATAATGCTTATATACTTGGAAGAATATATTTGGGAGACAAATTCTACTATGCATAACAACTTCAAGTGATTTATGATGTATTATTTCTATAGCTCTTAGATTGATTATATATGTTTAGTCTTACCATGTCTAACCTAAATCCTTCCCTAGTGGGGGCCTGTGTTGCTCTGCTAGAGGAGATTTTTGATGGTAGCACCACTCATTCTTCTTCTCTGCCCCTGACTATCTTTCGCTCTTGGATTTTTTTTTGGAAGAACCTCTCACTTGCAAATGTGAACGAGATGGTGATCTCTATAAGGACCAGTATCAAATTGCAATATACGGAGACTCTTCAAAGTTTGAAATTGAAGATCAGTAGATCAAATTGGAAAAATAAACATGATTAATGGAGGTTTTTGATTTGTTGACTCGCTTACTCCACCGATGCCTCGAACAAAACTCTAAGAAGCATCCATTTTCCTTGTTCTTGAAGTCGATGTTCATGGACCAAGACTCAAACTTGCAGGGCAGTGCAATGCTGTGTTTGATTTTGGCTTCCACCATACACTGTATCAAACACATTGTACTCAAGTAAAACCCAAAAAAAGGGAGAAATGGAACCAAAATTAAAAATGTGCAAAATAACCAAGATCTCAAGCATTGGGGGAAAAAAGAGAGGTAAGAATTGAGAAATTGTGAGTGTGTGTGTAATTGAGAATTGCCTTTTGATTTTGATTTACCAACTGTGTAAAAAAGATTCAATTTTTGGAGAAGAAATTGAAGGATGAAATAATTAAACATTCATGGAAAATAGAAAAAATGTCCTTCCTAGATATCATAGGATGATCAAGGACGAGGGAGGCTGTAGGAGAAGGAGGAAAAAGGAAAATATTTTATGAGAGAGAATGTATAACAAATGGCGTGTCTCATCTAATATTAGAGTTGATAATAATAATATATAATAAGTAACCAATGTCTATTTTGGGACATTCTCAATAAATGGAACATAGGAATTTCACTTTGTAATCACTGTAACTCAAATTCTATATCTATTATTATATCCTTTTATTTAAGAAACATGGTCCTTACCGGGTTTGCATATATAATAACCTCTAAATAAGTTTGGTAAAACATCATCATACTTTATTAATTTCTAGCTAATTTTTTTTTTCCACAGGTATTAGAATAAGTCTTGTTAGCATTATTTTTCCTATTAACACGTAGAGATATGGGGTCGGGGAAGAATTAAATAGTTTTATAAAATAATTAAAATGTTATGCTGATTTCATATAATGATTAAAATGCAATTTTTATTTCTTCTAAGAATTAATAATCTTATATGGGATGTAAAACTGATGCTGGTGATTTATATGTCATGTCATACTTCTCTTGCACGCGTTAGCATCCATTTAACATTGTTCTAATATATCCAAAATATAAAAATGAAAATGTAATGCTTATTTCGTATAAAAGCTAAAGGTTATAATTTTTTTCCATATAGATATTAATCTGTAAATAAATGTTAAATATAAAGATCAAATCATTAGTTTAACCTAATTTAGAAAAAAAAATATTAGCATTATATAGGATAAAAATCTTAGTATTGCTTATTATAAACCTTGGATAATTTCTCATATAATTTTATCGTAATTAAAATTTATTAAACAATTAATTTGGTTTGAAATAGTGTTACAGCGCATGGGACGTACTATCTTCTGTTTTAAAATTCATATCAATTTAGAAAAATTATTTTACTTCATTTATTATTTTTAAAAAATTAACCATTTTAAATTTTATTCTTATTTTGATTATTTTCACTAATTTAACCGCAAAGAATAATAGTAGCAACAATACTTCAACTATTTAAATAAAATAGTACTACTCATGTCTTAAAATATAAGAATCTATTTTTTTTTTTAAAAATGATTATCTCTTTTTATAAAATTATTTTCAAATTGCATCTTACATTAGTTATTTTTAACCAAATATCTTTAATTATTTTATGATAAATTTTATTAATTAATAAGACAAAATCATTTTTTCTTTTATAAAAATTAAAAAAATACCAATACACATGAATCACTAAATAATTATATAAATAATTATATAAATAATTAACTTGAAAGAGAAATTACTGGTCCCAATAATTTTAAGGATAATTTTAAAAAATTAATACAATGTATGATTGCTTATCTTAATTTTACGAAACTTTATATGTCATGTAGATTTAATTATTTTGATAAAAATTCATTTCAATATTAGAGTTGTTAAAACAAATGCTCAAATTAAATTTTATGATTAAAAGAATGAACTTAAGGAACATATTGCTAAATGAACTACTTCAATAGAAAAGAATTTTAAGTAAGGTTGCTTAACTTAAACAATTCATGAAAACATTTGTGCGGAAAATGTTCTAAAAGATGTAAATTAAATAAAAAAATCTTATATTTAGAAACACAAATAATATAATTTAATCAAATTAACTAAATAATTAAAAATATTAAATATTTCATAAATTTTATATATCTTAAATGATACATTCTTATATTTTTATATTATGTTTGATAGAATTAATTTATAAATTAGTTAAAACTAAAACTAATTGATTATATTGAAAGTGTTTGATAAAATTAGATTATAAATGTAAAATGATATAAAATGATAAATTAGCTATTTAATTAAAAAGGATAATGAAAGATCTTAAATAAATTAACAAAGATAAAAATGAAAAAAATTAATAACTTATAAATTAACTTAATTTTATAAGTTTATGAAAATAAATTATAAATTAATAAAATAAACTTGTATGTGAAACAAAATTTATTTAATCATATTATTTTATAGTAAAAAAATTTATAAATTTACCAATTATGTTTATTATAAAATAATAAATCATATTTTTTTACTGTCATATTATTTTAAAATTGATTTTTATAAAAAAATTAATATAGAAAATATTTTAAATTAGATATTGTAAAAAGAATAAAATAACACTTCTAATTAGATATTTATAGACAAAATAAAATCAGATATATTTTTTTAATAAAATAAAATGATGAAAATTTTGGTATGAATTTTTTTCATACAGATTGGGTAA
Source organism: Pachyrhizus erosus (assembly GCA_026544285.1). Taxonomy (NCBI): domain Eukaryota; kingdom Viridiplantae; phylum Streptophyta; class Magnoliopsida; order Fabales; family Fabaceae; genus Pachyrhizus; species Pachyrhizus erosus. The sequence continues at coordinate 15,549 of JAMLFT010001100.1, read as the reverse complement.
ACTTAATCAATGAACAGAAAAGCATCGTCACTTGACACAATTTTATACAACTATGCCACCGAGAAGAACTATAGCTATCAATCAATTAATATTAAGTAACAGCGTATTTACTATTTATTAATTTAGCTTACACAAGTCACTATTGCTGGAATGGATCCTCTTCATTTCGTTTTTTCTCCATTTCTTCTACAGTATTTCATAAATGTATGAAGAAAAAAAAAAGTAAAATTTATATAATTATAAAAAATTAAAGAATAATAACAATTTTTTTACTTTATGGGGGAAGTCTAACACGCTTTTACTAATTTGCAGAGCAAAGGATCAAAGCCCCAACACTGAAAAGTGAAAGATAGCTGTGAGGCTGTGTTATTAGGGTGTCAGTGTATCTCTGATACAGTGTACAAAAAGAATTAAAAATACAAGAAGCAGCCAAGATTTTATTTTATTTTATTTTATTTTTGAAAAAAAACAATACAATTAATGATGAATCATGTCAAAGCACCGATACATTATAAAAATGGGAAAAATGAAAAATCATTAACTCTCAGAAGCAGAAGAAGACGTCTAGAAATTGGACCGATCCTCTCTCTCTCTTTCTCTCTGTTTTCAATCTCAAGTCTTCTTCCTTTCACTTTAATCCAACAATAATAATTATTCACAAAAAAACGTTGAACAGATACTATCATCATTCGTCATCATCACCCACATCATCAGAATTCCAAGGTGGGTTCCCTTCATTTTCTGCCATAGTGTTTGCTAGCACGAGTTAAACAACAAAACCTTTTTCTTTTACAATTAATGTTCTTGAGATTGGATTTTTTGTTTTCTTTTTTATTAGTTTGGGCATCCGGAAGTTGCTAGGTTGGTGTCAAATTAGTCTTTCGCTTGTCAAACTGTGCTGCTTTGACTTTTATGCACTTTTTATTTGGTGGCAAATTATCGTTTTCCGCGAGTTCAGCTTGTGGGCACACTGGATTGTTCCAAAGTTTGTGTTTTTATTACGGAAGTTGTTTATTTTTATTTTTTTTAATCAGTTGAGGGACTGCAGTTGAGTTTTTTTTTTTTACAACGGTTTCAGATTTGTTTCCTGTTTGTATCTCTGGAAGTCCAGGAATTCTTTAGATTTGAATTATTTCAATTTTGGTTTTTTCAAAACATGAGTTTGCTGATTATCCCTCATGGGCAATAAGCATGTGAAGAGGCACGTCTCTTTCTTTTGCCTTCAGTGAAGCAAAGATTGTGTTTTTGATTCTGTGAATTACTTTGGTCATGACTTTCAGGTCTTGTATTTTGTTGGGCTGCAAGTTTATTGAGGGTATGAAGGTGTATGTGGAGTAGAGTTGGTGTTTGTGTAGAAGATGAGAAGGGAACAGCAAGAGGGATGCCGAGCTTCGATTCACAATTACCCAATTCCAATGCATGGTAGATTTCTCTTTGTAGTATCAGATTTGATTGTTTCAGATGCGGTAGGACCTAAATTCCGTGTAGTATGCATAGTTATTTAGGTAGGAACCTTCATAAATGTTAAATCTGTCCCATTTTATGAAATTCTACTAGCTCCTCCTCCCATATAAATTTCTTTTGTTCCGCATGTTGTTACTCCTTTAATGGATATTTTGTATTCCTTGTCTTAGCAATAATAGAGTATTCACTCTGAGGAGAAAAAACATCTCGAATTACTAGTCTATTGCAATGTTCGAGTTTTTGCTTTTGCATCCGTCAAGTTTTGAAAGACTTTGGTTTTATCTGCTGTTTGTCTGGAAAGAAAGACATGAACTGGCTGTTAGCTGAAATCTGACATATGGTTTTTCCAGCTATACAGAAGGAAGCACAATTGATTCTTTTCGTGTGTCTGACTTTGATCAATCGGTTGGATATCGCATAGAGGATGCTGTTGCCTTTAGTGGAAGTAAGTATTCTTATTTTGGAAATTCCACATCGAGTATGAGGGACAACCCTCACTACATGAGCTAGCTTTTGAGACTAATTTAGGTCCAAATCCAATTTATAAGAATGTATTAGAGCATATTCTAGTAGTTGCTGTTGGGCCTATTGGGTTATTGAATCACCTACAAATTTTTGCTACTTGTCGCTCATGGGTAACAAATGCCTACTCAATGAAAAATAATCACTCACAAATTTCTTAATAATATCACGTCACATTTCACATGGAACTTAATTTAAAATTGATACCCACTATGTGGTAACAAATGACCACTCACCAATTTCTTTTGGTTTCATGTAACTTTACATATACTACTTCATTTATCAATAACCACTCCATCAAAAGGAAAAGCCACTCACAATTTTTTCCCCAATTCATGTAGAAAATCTTTAGCCACTTAATGATAACAAACAACCACTTACTGGAAAGCAACTAACACTCACTCACAAATTGCTTTCTAACTCTATCTAATGTTGAATTTCATGTGTAAAAGTTAGTCATTCAGTAGTAACAAATTAGTATGACCACACAATAAAAAGCAATGGCCACTCACATATTTCTTCTTAATTTCATGTAATTTTACACAATTTCATTTGCATCTGTTAGCCATGCAGTGGTAATAAATGATGACTCAATAAGAAGCAATAGTCATTTTCAAATTTATTCTTAATCTTTTGTAACTTCGCACGAATAACTTCATTTACAATCATTACTACTGAGGTCGATCAACTGAGATTGGTCAAACTTGATTCTGTGTATTAAACATTTGCTTTGGACAATTCCCTTATATTCAAAGCAATATATTATCTTAGAAGTCCAAATATATACACCCTTCCTCAACTAATTCACTTGTTCTACCTCCATTGCAAATGACATTATGCTAGGGTCCAACCAATATTACTATCTATTTGAAAATAACAAAAACATGTCACAAATGGGTGGGATTTTGTCTTCCCTGCTCAAGCAAAAGCAAGCACCACCTTAATATATGACGGAGTATGTAATTGGTGTAGTATTATTATAGTGCTGGTTATGTTTCTGTTATGACAGTTGTACTGTTGGTTATGCCTCTGTTATGACAGGTGTACAATTAGTTAGAAGCAGTTAGGAGGAATAAGGGGTTTAAAAGTTTCTCTAGGCATTGTGTAGCACAAGAAGTAAAGAGAGAAGAGAAAGGAACATGAAATTAGATTAGGGTAAAAAATGGAGAATTGTACAAAAAGTATTTAATTAAAGGTATTATTGTCTATTACATGTAATTAAATGGACTTTCTCTCTAAATAAACTTTATATTAGTTCTTTTCAATAATTCAAGTCTTTTGTTAAAATTAAGATACCTCTTCTCACTTCTCACTTCTCAATTATCTTTATTAATAATTTTCCCTATGTTATAATTATCTTTCTGTTTATAAAATTTTATTGGTTACAATGATTGAAATCTGTCAGTGCACAAGTTCTCACTTCTCATATCTCAACAATTGCATGACAAGGATAGCATTGATAAATATATGGCAAACTGCCATGAAGGATAAGAAAAAGGAATAGTAATAGACTCACAGATACACACATTCTAAAGTATACCCAGGCTGTTACCCTTGAGTAAAGAGCTAGATATCTAAGTTTATAATCTGATTGATCTGTTCTTTTTATTCTTGCTAAAATGTAGACTTTTCTCCACCCTTTCATTCTCTAACAATTTTAATTGATGTGTGATTCAGACTCAGTTTTTCACTCACTAAAAGTAGGTAGCCAAACAATTTCTCGGGGTCCTGTTCAGGTTGGTTCCTTTGATAAGGTGATTTTTTCTAGTTCTTTTTATCAGCTTGGTAAATAAGATGATTGGTAGCAGGTTAAGACATATTCTTTTGTTTCACAATTTTCTTTCTTTTCTCTTTTCAATTTAGTTACCAACTTCACTCGATAAAAGCCCATTAACAAACCAAACAGAGCGACAAAGTTTGCAATTACATAAGGTTCAATCATCAAATCTGGTCAGTGGTGATACAGAACACCAGGAAGAGTCTGCCATGGCTGATGCCAGTCCTAGAACTGATATTTCTACTGATGTTGATACTGATGATAAGAATCCACGGGTGAAGTTTCCTTTTACCTTTCATGCAATTTTCTTCCTGATTTTGAATCTGTTTAGATTGAAGTCATCATCAAGGATTAAACTTTTCCATTATGTTCCTTAAAATAGAAAATGTTTTTTAGTTGATATTCTTTACATTCAGGGGCGGAGCTAGAAATTTGGTTTAAGGGGTGCCAAAGAAAAATAATTTAATAAAAAATAAATTTTACATGCATAAAAAATGATTTTTTTATATATATATTTAACATTTTTTATAAATAAAAAAATATATAACTATAATGAGTACAAAAATAATATTATCTAATTTGATCCTTATATAAAAAACAAAAATAGATATATTTTTTCTCATAATTATAAGAAACATGGACTTATTTTCAAATGTATTAATTATACATTTCCTTTTATATCCTGAATTTACTGTGACCTTAATTTATTGTGAAGTTAATTAATGAGACACTCAATCATTTTACATACGAGTGAATGAATTTATTGGCCTATTATCATTGAGTTAATCTCAGGTTAGAAAACAATTTCTTTGAATTATGAGTAATCTTATTAAATATAACAACTCTTTAAATTGTTCAATTATATGAGTATTCTAGACTAAAATTTCAACTTACGACATTATTAATTAAAATTAACTAACTTAACTATTTTATTGGTTTTGATAAATTAGTTATTTCTTTTTTATACATATAAACAGCGATAATATATGAGAAAAGAAATAAATTAAATGTATAAAATAGTTTTGGGTAATTATATGTAGACGCAACATCACAAATACCTTAATAATAACTATAATTTCTCTTTATTTCTTCTTTCTATAATTCTCTCTCTTTACTCTTTTTCTCCTATGTATCAACAAATATGATAGTTTTCACATATTACCTGTCAATAATTTTATTTTAAATTCTAGAGGGACCATACAATTATTTTAATAATAAATTAAATGCATCTACAAAAAAATCTAGGAGGGCCATGTCCCCACTTGCCTCTGCCTTTGCTTACAATCTGACATTTGTACATTCCTTGTGTACAGTTTGATAGAAGTCAGTCTCTTGTTGCTGTGGCTTCTGACTCTAGTGACAGATCAAAGGATAAAACAGATCAGAAGGTAAAGTGTATTTTGAAGAGTAAATGCCACTTTGGCACTCCAAAGATATACGTAACATTAATTGGCCCTCCAATTATATATACATCAAATGGCCCTTTAAGGACTAATTGACACTGTTAATAAACATTGAAGGACCAATGTTGATGTCAACTGATTAGTGGAAGATCATTGTAATATTGTGTATATCATTGAAGAAACAAAACAAATGTTTACCCTATTTTAATTTTATTATGCAGTTAATATCTAAGTTTTAAATAGTATTTGTTAAATGATCATTGGTTTTTAATTTATTGCAGACTCTCCGCAGGCTTGCACAGAACCGCGAGGCTGCAAGAAAAAGCCGGTTGAGAAAGAAAGTAGGAATATGTACTTGCATATTTTTTTTTAATATTTCTTGTTACAAGAGTATATCTTTTTCTGTTTACTTCTTTCTTCATATAAATATTGCTATGGCTTCAATGTAACTCACAAAGACAGGATTTGATTTTTAATGGGCATATATAAAATTGATGGAGATTTTGCATGTAGTTCTGATTCTCATGGTGGTGTATATTCTCATCTATGATGTTGTATGCGTTTGGATGATCAGTTTTGGTCTAAAGATTATGTAGGCCTGCTGGCAAACTGAGTGCAATGAACATTGATTTTGTTTATAATATTTCTTTTATAGAAAAATCAATTTGTTAAAGGGGAAAGTGGAAAGAACAACTAGAGGTAGAATAAGATATCCTTCAAAATGGAAAATCATAGATACAACAAGGAATATGAAAATACTCGAGCAGCTAGACTGCTCCTGGCTGTCTGCTTAATTCTCCTGGGCAGGGTACTCAACAATATAATTAAGTATACTTACTTTTATGGTAAGAAAATAGATACACAATGAGTACCACTTTCTTTGAGATCTGACTAATTTAAACATATATTTTAGTAATTAAATATTGTGAGTACTACATTTATTTTTACCCTCTCTAGTGTTATATCAATGGCAGTTAGCTGGATGTTTCTTCTTAACTATACTTGAAATGTAATCTGTAAAATGATAAATCTGAAATATTCAGCTTTTATAGAATAGAGTGTTTTGGCAATGAGTTGGGGTAGTAGTGCAATTCTTATATTATTTTAATTTGTTTTGCCCCTATGATAGTTTTTAGAAATAATTATTTTTACATCACCCCACTTGGAAATTAAAATGCAAGACTTAATACAATAATATAATTACTCCACAGGCTTATGTTCAACAGCTTGAAAGTAGTCGCTTGAAGTTGACCCAACTAGAGCAAGAGCTTCAGCGAGCTAGGCAGCAGGTGGGGTTCAATTATTCCTTGGAATTAGATTCCATCTTTTTCTTTTTAATGCCACTTATGCTAACCAATGGGCATGTTCAAATTAAACTCAAATCTTTTGTTCTTTTCCTGTAGGGAATCTTTATATCAAGCTCAGGTGATCAAGCACATTCAATGAGTGGAAATGGTATCCTTCTTTCTAAAGTTTGTATTCATTCCATGAGTTTTAATATCAAAATATGTCCATAAAAAGTAGTTGTATAATTTGTGTCTGTTATGTTGTACCAAACTATTTCAGGGATGTTTTAATTTCTTTTGTTATATGGGATAATCCATAACTATGTTGTTTTACAGGAGCTATGGCATTTGATGTAGAATATGCAAGATGGCTGGAAGAGCAGAATCGACAAATTAATGAGCTAAGAGCAGCTGTAAATTCTCATGCAAGTGATACAGAACTTCGCATGATTATCGATGGTATAATGGCACATTATGATGAGATATTTAGGCTGAAGGGAAATGCTGCTAAGGCTGATGTCTTTCATTTGTTGTCTGGAATGTGGAAGACACCAGCAGAGAGGTGTTTTCTATGGCTTGGTGGTTTTCGGTCATCTGAACTCCTAAAGGTGAGCTGATTTGTGCCCTTTGGTTTGTTGTTCTCGTGGTTTGTTGAAAGATATTATGTCTTTTCTAAACAGTAGTTTTTCTTGGTAACATACAGAGTAAAATCTCTTACAGGTTTTGGATAATTGTAAGATACACAACTTGTTTTAATCAGAGAGTTCTGTAAATTAGAAGTAATTGTACACACATTGTGGGTTAACATGTTGCATCTATATTTATTGTTGTTTCCTGATATTGCTGGTTGATCAAGAATTTAGAATGTTGGATTTAGGATTGTTATTATTGTGCTAGGAGTTTTATAATATTAGGACTGTTAATGCTGAAGTATTAGTCTGAATATGTTTGTTAGGTTACTTTATGAATAACCACATCATTACATAATATTAGTGTCATTCAGATTCCTATTTCTCTCTTCTATCCTTTTATATCTTCCTATAATTTCAAAACAATGTTATGACAGTATTACATCAGGTGTAGGCAGTTGCCGGATGTCTCCCCAAATTTTCATTTCCCTCTGTTCACTTTCATATCTTCTGTTATTAATTGCAGAAGAGGCAATATAGTCAAATTCTAAGAATATCCAATGCCTACAGATAAAATCCTACGTGGTCTGTCCTTATTATCTTTTAGGAGGCTGTATATTTTGTTTTCTCTAAAAGTAGCCAAGGAACTCACAAAATAAAAGGGTTTGTCTTGAGCTTACTGTGTAACCCAGTCATTTGCAAAAAATTTCTTTGGCTTTTATTGTCTAAATTTTAGCTACATTTTTTTATTATTGTTTTCCTTTATCTGTATTTTTTCTCTTCACTTTGGACTTAACTAAACTCCTCCTTCCTTCTTTGTGCACAAATCTAATTTTCTTGCTTGCCAATAGAATGATATTCTTGGAAAGGTTATTCTCAATAAAAAAAAATGCTGTTGTGAAAGCATGATGACATTTTGAATTTCTTGGCTATGAATTTGTCCATTCAAGGTTTTGTTGTATTTACCAAGAGTAATTGTATATTAATCATAAATAAATTCATAGAATCATTGTTGTAGTTTGAGATAATTATTTCCTTATTTTTGTCTTTGTACAAATTTATTTCAGAATTATTTCCTAAAATTAATTTCCTTTATTTCTATAATTATTTTGTGCAAACTTGAAAATGAATCTCATGATAATAGACACAATGCCTTTGATTGCAAAGCTCCAATGCAACCACAACTACAATCTAAAAGCATGAGACCAACAATCCTATATGGTAGTAAATGTTGAGCAATAAAGTGTCAACAAGAACAAATAAAAATTAGAAATTGTTAGATATAGGAACCATTCACAAGTCTTCAGCTAATAGCTTAAGCTTTTTGAAGTATTGGTGATTGACATGGTACAGAGCCTTTGTGATGAAGTGTGTCCAGGGATTTGATCCATGCTGCTTCTGTTCTTCACAAAAAAGTTAAATTTTAGCACAAGGTTGGATGAACCTAAGCATTCATAGCCAGTCACGTTGGAGCCATTTCCAAGACATATATCCATTTTTTATTTAAAAATTAATTTTGGTACATACCCAGGGATCTACCTTGTACTTAAAAAAAAAGGGGATCTACCTTGTTTGTGGCCATAGGGATTTACACTGGTTGGGAGTGTTTGCTATTACTTTATGTACTTTCCTCTACTTTGTTGTTAATAATAACAATACAGTCTCCCTTTATTAGATAAGAGTTGTTCCTATCAGTTTTTGAGTGCTTCAAAACCAATTGAAACCTTGAATCTCTAGACTTAGTTTTGAGATGTGGAAATATCACTGTTAAGTAAATCAACTTGGGTGATGAGAGCTAAGTTTCAAAAAGAAAAAATAACACAGGTCAAATCTTAATGGATTGAAACCCTGGGACCAAACTTCAATTATCCACACTAAAAGAGGCAGTTCATTCTCAATTTACACATGATAATGCATACATATGGTTTATATCTGTTGAGATAAAGGATTACATTGTTGGAGTGTTATCTTCACACTCAGCAACTCATACATATATATACAAGACTGATTACAAAATGAGAGAGAAAGAGGGATTTATAAAGGAGAAAACCTAAGTCTACTCTGTCAGAGTAGATACAACAAAAACAGCTTTTATTGCCTGCACTAAGTCAAATATATATTAAAAAAACTTAAAAACTAAACATAATCTAACAATATCTTTGTCTTGAACTTTCTAAATACATGTTTCTCTCATGATTATTGGGAATTTGTGATAAACAATATTTTTATTCGTGAGTTCTATCGTCACTTTGTAGTTTGAATCTTGACTAGAGTGGGATGAATTTGGTTGCAGCTCCTGGTAAATCAGTTGGAACCTCTGACAGAGCAGCAGTTAGTGGGTATTACCAACTTACAGCAATCTTCCCAACAGGCAGAAGATGCATTGTCTCAGGGCATGGAAGCATTGCAACAATCCCTTTCGGAGACATTATCCACTGGATCACTTGGCTCCTCTGGTTCATCAGGGAATGTGGCAAATTATATGGGTCAAATGGCTATGGCCATGGGTAAACTAGGGACACTAGAGGGGTTCATTAAGCAGGTACTAAATAAATTTCTTACTCATGAAACAATTTGTAGTATTTTTAGACCAACCTTGGCTTTCTATTAGTTTTTAAAGTTGATAAAGTTTTCTTACTCTAGAAAATATAAATCCTTCACTTCCCATGAAGAATATTTTATGGGCGGGGGATTTGACTTTTGTATTGTTGGTTTTATCATTTTGCACCTATACCTTTTGAATTCAACACCCTTAAAAGGGACCAAGAAAATGCTCTTTCATGGCAGATTGTTGATAACAAACATAACTAATAAATATAACTTAGCTCTGTTCATTTTCTGTGGTGGTCATTTGAAGGCTGACAATTTGCGCCAGCAGACACTGCAACAAATTCACCGCATATTGACAACTCGACAATCAGCTCGTGCACTGCTTGCAATACATGACTATTTTTCTAGGCTGCGTGCTCTTAGCTCTCTTTGGCTTGCCCGCCCAAGAGACTGACTGATGATGGGTGGTAAATAGTGTCTCATTAATTTTCATGGATCTGGCACCAGAATCCTTTGTTATAGGTTTTTCACTCTTCCAATTTTACTGTGTTTTAGTTTCATGTTACTGATATTAGTGTTTTAGTAAGTTATAATCTAGAAACTGAATTGGTGACAATGGTATGTATTTTGTTTATTACTAATGTAATAATATTGTCCATTGTAACACAATTGAAGGGATTTAGATTATTTTATACAAAATAGTTCGGTTGTGATAAATTTGAATGTTTGGTTCTGTTGCTAGAATTTTCCCATCTTTCTGAATTTGTATAATTGTTTAGTTCTTACACTTTTGGTCAAATGCTAAGTCCATATATTTTTCACATTGATAAATTTGTTGCTCAAATTTACAAAATTATGTGAATTTAATCACTTCTCTCTAAGAACTTAAAGTTAGAAAGAATTAAATTCACATATTTTTTTAAATTTAAAGAATGAATTCATCAATATAAAAGGATAGGGATTTTAGTTATGGTTGACCGAAAGTGTAGGGACTAAAAATACATTTTCTCGAATAACGTTGTGGTTCATAAGATAAACGGATTGTGTTTTGAAGATTTGGTTATAACTCTTAATTGGTGTTTGTCCTTTTATTCTTGGTTACTAATTTTGAATTTTCTAGAATCTTATTTCATATTTGATAATAAAAAGTGTAAGAAGAAGGAATCAAAATTATGTTTAAGTATGATTTCTGTTATCATGTATCTGAATTTTCAATTTTTAATATGCATTTTTCTTTCTAGTTGTAGCGATAGTTTGTGTATTGAATCACATTATTATTTGTAAAATATGTGTTTTTGTTTTTTGAAAAATGTTGAAATTTGATTTTGATTTTAATGAAAATATAATGACAAATTTTAAACGTATTATAACTAAATATTTATTTTATATTGACTTATTATTATTATGAGTAATAATAAAATGATGTTTTAAAGATGAAATAATTAGTAATTGGGCCATACAATGGAGGAGATATTTTTGGGACATAATGTAGATGATAAAACAAAGGAGTCTGAATACTGAAAAACTGAAACTGTAAAATCGGAGACGGTAGTCCACGTTTGTTACATCTAATATTATGATGAGTGTGAAATAAGAAAAGAAACCCAACAAATAATAAATATTTTCAGAAAAGGACGGCCAATAATTTTGTTGTAATCTTACCGTTCCCAGCTTTCGGATGCGGACTTGTTTCATAGAATACAGTAAAAAATATGTGAATTGGCGGTGCCTGTTTCTAAGGATCCAGAATATTCTTTCTTCAATAATGCTCATCACATGTTTATGTTAGGTTAGGATCATAGTAAAATGAAATTATATATTTTTATTAAGTTGGAGACAGTTTTCTTTATTTAAATTTAACTTTTTCCCGTTGTTTTTGTAATTTTATTATTTGAGACCTAGCATAAGCATGAACAAGTTTAAAAGATATTTTTATAAAATCGGAATTTTTATTTTTTCTTGAAAAGATATTTTTTTAAGACTTATTTTTGACTTAAATAATAATGAATAAGATTTGCTTATAAGAAAATGACGATACATTACATGTAAGATTTCGGGACTGAGAGATGATGTCTTTAAAAGGTAACGAAGGAACCTCCGAAAGCATAGTGTGTCAGTCAGTCCTTTCTCTTCTGAATCACCCAACAGAACAAACAAGAGAAAGAAAAATGGGAGAATCTTAAAAAAAGAAATAAATTCAGTTAAGTTCAGTAGTAGATAAAATAAGATTTGTTTAAGATATTATTATTTAGTATTTAGATAAGGAGAATGACGATGAGCAGCATGCAAGCGACACCAGGAAGCTCAGGGTATTTGGATTTGCATCCTGACCGCAAAATGTCGTTTTTCAAGAATCCTTATATTCTCGGACTCACTGCTGTTGCTGGCATTGGTGGCATGCTTTTTGGCTACGACACAGGTATCTACATACATACATACATACATACATACATACATTCCTTTCCTTCTATCACTTGTTCCATACCATTTTCCAACTCACATCAATGTCAGCCATAAATCATTCTCTTCTTTCAGACAAACAATATTTCTTCTTTTTCTTCTTTTTTATTAAGAATAAATCAATCTGCTCTCTACCCATATCCTATGATTCATATCTTCTTTTGTCTTTCAAACAATCCCTCATACATACCAAGTTCATCATCTTAGTTGGTCTTTATTTTTAAGTGCGCTAGCTACTTTATATACCAACTAACAAGTACCTTTATGCATCGCTTATATTCTTAAATAATTACTATAATTACTATAATTACATCACAATCCATCGTTATATGATATTGTAAAAAATCTTTATAATATTACTTTTTTCTATTTAAATTTCTAAAATAATTTTTTTTTTGTTAGAGTTTAAATGGTTTAAATTGATATTGATATAAAAATAAAAGTAATTGAAGTTGAAACCAAATAATTTAAAATTTTAAAAAAGTTGACAATTCAATATTTTTAAAAATATAAAAATTAGTTTTGAATAATAATAAAATCTTGTATCATAATAAAAAACATAAGTATTATAAAAAGGATTTATCCTCTCTTTGTACGTATAATTTGATATCACTTTTGGTTGAGGCAGAAGGCCTTTCTCTGATTCCAACAAATTTTTTTCTAAGTTGTATCGTTTGGCGAATTCTGTTTAGTCGGTTGATGTGCATAAATCCACGATCCGATAATATTTTTTAAACCAGTCCTGGAGTAATAGCGAAAATGTTCTAATATTCTTTATTATCATAGGTGAGTTATATTCATAATTCTAATTCTTTCCTAGGTAATTCATTCAAAACAAGGTTTCAAGAAATGGACTTGCTTGTCAAAATAATGTCATAGTCGAAGCTCAATGTTAGGAAAATTGAATTCTCAATTCTGTAGTTATTGGTTCTGCCCAATTCTCTGAAAAATAACATGTAAATGTAATGGGTATATTTTTGAAAAGCCATTACTAATGTACGTCCAAGTTATTCTCTTTTTAATTGTAGCTAACTAACATTAACATGAATTTTGTCACAGGTGTCATATCAGGAGCCCTTCTATATATTAAAGATGATTTTGAAGTGGTTAGAGAAAGTAACTTTCTTCAGGTACAAAATTTTTTATTTGTGATGAAACAGGTGTAGATCATTAATTAATTAATTATTGTTTTTGATTGCATGTAAATGTATTGGCAGGAAACAATTGTGAGCATGGCAATTGCTGGTGCAATAGTTGGAGCAGCAGCAGGTGGATGGATTAATGATGCTTATGGACGAAAAAAGGCCACTCTGATTGCTGATATTATATTTATTTCGGGAGCAATTGGCATGGCAGTTGCACCAGACCCTAATGTTCTAATTTTGGGACGTTTTCTGGTGGGTTTGGGTGTAGGGGTTGCCTCTGTTACCGCTCCTGTTTATATTGCAGAAGCATCGCCATCCGAAATAAGGGGATCCTTAGTAAGCACAAATGTTCTCATGATAACCGGTGGACAGTTTCTTTCTTACATTGTAAACCTTTCTTTTACAAGGGTAAATAATATATTACTTTTCCCTTCTTGGTTTATTTTTCTTTTTCCATCATGTCTAATATATTCTATTCAACCAAACCTGCAGCTTAGCGGGACATGGCGATGGATGCTGGGAGTTTCAGCTGTGCCAGCAATAGTTCAGTTTGTTCTCATGCTTTGCCTGCCCGAATCCCCAAGATGGCTCTTTATCAAGGTTCAAATAATACTTTTTTGTATTCCACATGTTATGTCATGTTTTATTTTTTCATCATCTTGTCTTGCATTTGCAGAATAGAAAAAATGAAGCTGTTGATATACTTTCTAAGATCTATGACTTTGCTCGCTTAGAGGATGAAGTTGATTTTCTAACCACTCAGTCAGAGCGAGAGCGCCAAAGAAGAAAGAATATCAAATTAGGGGATGTTTTTAAATCAAAAGAAATCAAACTGGCATTCCTTGTTGGAGCTGGACTTCAGGTAAAACATGCATTACATTACTTTCTCATATTAGATGGATGGATGGACCGACCTATGTAAATCCTAATATTTTCTGCTAAAACTTTTAAGTAAGCAAAAACAATTCTACTTAACAAATCCTACTTATGGGTTTATACTAGTTGTTTAAAATTCAGCAAGACTTGCCAATTTTATTATTTTCTTTGAAAGCATTGTGTATTATCATTACATGCATGCAAGTGAAATATGGCATGACATGGTTCCATGTGCAGGCTTTTCAGCAGTTTACAGGAATAAATACAGTGATGTACTACAGCCCTACAATTGTCCAAATGGCTGGCTTCTACTCTAATGAGTTGGCTCTTCTGCTGTCCCTCATAGTTGCTGGTATGAATGCTGCTGGAACAATTCTTGGCATTTACCTTATTGACCATGCAGGGCGCAAAAAGTTGGCACTTTCTAGCTTAGGAGGAGTATTTGCATCTTTGATAATATTGTCTGTGTCATTTTTAAACAAATCATCATCAAATGAAGTGTATGGATGGCTGGCAGTGTTGGGTTTAGTCCTATACATAGCTTTTTTCTCACCAGGGATGGGGCCTGTGCCATGGACTGTGAACTCAGAAATATATCCTGAAGAATATAGAGGAATTTGTGGGGGCATGTCAGCTACTGTGTGTTGGGTTTCAAATTTGATAGTGTCTCAGAGCTTTCTTTCAATTGCTGAAGCTGTAGGAATAGGTTCCACTTTTTTGATTCTTGCTGGTATTACAGTGCTTGCCTTTCTATTTGTGTTTTTATATGTTCCAGAGACAAAGGGATTGACCTTTGATGAAGTAGAACTGATATGGAAGGAGAGAGCTTGGGGTAAGAATACTGACTCACGAAACCTTCTAGCGGAGGGTGAGGGGATACAAAGGAGTGAGTACGTGAAATACTGATCCACCATACACTACCCATTATCTATACTATATATTTCATTTCATATTTACACATTATCCCTCCATTTTATTGGGATATACGTATGTATAATCATATGCCAATGCCGCCAGGAATTATTATCATATATTCACTTTCTTTCATTCATACAAACAAAAATAAAAAAAAATACGTAATTTTATCATTAATGAAATATACAAAACATAATTGAAAATAAAATAAAATATACAAATACGTAATTTAAAAATTTATCTAAAATAAAATTATTATTAAAAAATTGATACGCATATTGTCTTATTTTGATTAGAAAATTAAGATTAATATCTTATACTCAAGATGCAAAACTCTACAAAAATACAATTGAATGAAGTGTAAATAAGAATTAGTATTTTATTCAAAATCAAATTTTAAAAAACTTACTTTCTTGGAATGCATGAAATATAATATAAATAGCACATACTACTTAATATTATTATTTTTATTGTTATTTAAAATACTGTTAATTAATTTATATATATTAAAAAATTAATAAA
>JAMLFT010001099.1:0-33352 GCA_026544285.1 Pachyrhizus erosus | reverse complement strand
TATAACTCGATGACGGGATAAGGAGCTGCATAAACTAAACCAAATTTTACAAGTCAAGTAAAACTTGAAATTAAACTCAGTCAAATTTTTGTTGTCAAAGTTAGGTCGAGATCGAACAGGAATTTAAGAGTTGAGTTTTACTTGTTATGCTAAACTAAAATGTAGAGCTTTTAGCTATAGGGATTAAAACGAAAAAAAAGTCATATGGATATATATATATATAAATGATTAATTAAATTTTTTAATTAATTTAGTAAAGGTTGATAATTAAAATTAAGGATTAATTAGATTCAAGTTTCTTTATCTCTATAATCATACAAAATTCTCATAAAAAAAGAACACGTAATCACTATGAAAAAAATTATGTACACATTATCAAAAATAACAAAGTGTAGGAGGACTTTTCCATCACCACATATGGAGGAGGTGTGGGAGATGATAGCTAAATGTCATGTAATGGCGATGAAGGAATTGGAGACTTTCATGGAAATCAAAGAGAGAGAGGACTTGAAGTGTTGTTTAAGATTAGAGAATTCAATAAGTATGAATGAGTTGAATTGTTGTGTAGAGGTATTTATAAGAAAGTTCAACAAGGAACTGAAGTTGCAAAAGTAAGAATTGTATTGTGATGATGAATCATTGTTAAGAAATGACAATTGACTCGATGATTCATATCTTGCATAATGAAAAATTATGGAAGGATATTTTGTCAGAATTAAGAAATATTTGCAAATTACAATAATTATTTGTTATATGCAAACACTAGAAATAATGTATAGTAGTGTAGCATGAGAATTTTCATATATATTATTAAACTAAAATATAATTTTGATCTTTTTATATTTTTAATCTATAATTTTAATTTCTTTAATAAAAATAAAGATATTTATTTTTAAATTTAAAAAACCAAAAAAATACTACATTGGTCGCTAATTTATTAACATTGACTTTTGGATGATATTTGATTTTTTTATGGTCATTATTTTATTAATTAATTAATCATAAAACAATTACCAAATTATATATTTTTTGTTACATCTATTAAAAATATCTTATAGATCACATAAATATATAAATATTTTAGAAATTATGTATAGAAAAAATTTATTCTCAACAATGTACATTACAACAATAGTTAACATGTTATAAAAAAATTATATTTTCTTGTGAACTCAAAGTTTGTTAAAAATTATGTATAGCTTATAACAAATTCAATTTGACATATTCTACCTCTTTTCTGGTCTCAAGTGATTATGCATTGGTATTTACAATTTTTAATAAAAAAAATCATCAATTAACATCTAACAAAGATTAAAAATATTGGGTTAGATTTTTATTTAATTATAAAAATACATAAAAAAATTTAAAATGAAATATGAAATCAAAATTGACAAAATATATGAGATACATATGACCTACGAAAGATTCAACCTTAAATTAATACATTTTTTTTATATATTCTCAATACTTTTTTTTCGTCTCATCATTTTCTTCATGTACTTTTCATCTTTGATCAAGTTTCACATTGTTGATATCTCTTTGTCGTGTAAAATGTCAACATGTATAAATGATCATTTGTAAGGAACAAATTATCTTTATCTGTTGTGGACAACAAACTTCTAAGTCCTTTTACTCATTTTTTTTTTCAAAAAACTACATTTTTCGATCCTATATATCAATATTTCATTCATGAAATTATTGCTCTCTGCACTAAAATTTATCCAATGTTTTCTCTTCTTAATAAAACTCTTTGATCTCTTTTCTTTTTTAGGGTTTGAGTTTTTGTAAACACATTTTTTGTCTAGCAACTCTTTTTTTTTTCTTGAACAACAATTTGCGCTAAAATTTATCCAATGTTTTTTCTTCCTAATAAAACTCTTTGATCTTTTCCTTTTTTAGGAGTTGAGCTTTTGTAAACATACATTTTGTTTAGCAACTCTTTTTTTCCTGAACAAGAATCTGCACTAAAATTTATTCAATGTTTTCTCTTCCTAACAAAATTCTTTGATCTCTTTCCTTTTTAGGAGTTAAGTTTTTGTAAACACACATTTTGTCTAACAATTCTTTTTTTCTTGAACAATAGCTTAAATTTTGGTTCAATTCGTTTATCTTCTACTAGACATACACTCGATAAAGATGACACTTTGTGATAACAATGAGTTATGTTCAATGTCTAACTCATTCTAGTAGTTAAAGAATTTTCATCAAATAATTGACACTTACACAAAGGATCTTTTTTGTTTTGGAGTTGAAGGTTGTTGCCTTTAACTTGAGATTTGTTTGTTCTCTTAGATATTTGATAGATCACTTTGGGTTATATATTTTTTGGGAGTTCCTTTGGGTAATGTTTCTCGTTCTTTCTTTGCATTTAAGAGAAGGGTGAATCAAATTCAACTCCATTAGCTGCATAAATTAAAAATATTAGAACATTAAAATAAATATTTAAATTTTATATACATTGTGAAACATTATTAATTTTTTTAAAAAGGAAAAATAATTCATTGATAAATAAAGAAAGAATATGTTCAAACATAATTCAATCACAATCATTCTTATGCACATTCAACTAAATAATACATTACTCAATTAATCCTAATATTATATCATTTTCTTATTATAAAGTTATCTATTTATTTTATAGTTTGTTTATTAAGTTCTTGGAGTATTACCTCCTGTATTTTCTCTTACACTTTGTAGAGTGTAAATTTTATATCTAGAATTATCTTAACTCAATCAAGTTGATTTTTATCTTGTTAGAAAAATAGGACAATCATTTACAACTTTTATACTAAGCTTGAGACCTAAGCATAATAAATTATTTTTATCATTTATTATGCTTAAATTTAAGAACACACAAATTGATTGTATAATCTTAATAGTTTAACCTTTGTTTACTAATTTAATTATATCCTGAATTTTAGACATTATTTTTTAGTTAAATCAAGGACATTAGTTAGTTAACATCTAGGACTATGTTTCTTATATAGACTACTAAACCTAATTTGGTCATTTTCACCACTAGTTTTACTTATGAAAATAACATTCTTAATTACTTTTTGCACATAACTTGATTTTCATATCACTCTTCTATATTAAGATAGGATATTTAATTCATGAGATAAGATAATTAAATCCTACAATAAGATATCTAAAATTCAAACATGATCATTACCTAAGATATGTCTATAATTCAAACACAATCAAATATTAATGTAAGATACCTTTAATTCAAACAAATCATAACATAAGATAAATATTTATAATTGAAATTAATAAATATTGAGATAAAATACTTAATTCCTAAATATTAAAATATTTCATATAAACCCAACAAACAAACATCCATTTCAAATCCTTACAAAATCCTAACCACAAAACATACTTATACATACAAATATAGAATGGAAGACACAAACATAAAACAAGGCTCGTTTTTTTAAACATTAAAACTACTCTATAACTCATTAATTGATCATAACTCTAATAAGTATTCAAAATTCTAATCTTAAGCAACATAAATGAAAAGATAAAGAGAAAGAGAACGAAACAACATAAAAATAAAGATAAAGACTTAGTAAGTAGACAAGGGGAAACACTCACCTAAACAGATGGTTTGGTGGTGTCATCCACCTATATGCTCCTCTAAGTTTGAGGTTTTTGAGAATCTTAAATTGAGAATATTGATTTATCATGATATTTATTTTAAAAAATAATATTCTCATAAAAAAGGTTTTTCAATTTCAATTTTTTATTATTAAGATAAAAATATTATATTAATCTTATTGAATTATTTAATGTGATAAATAATTAAAATAATTAATAAAATTATAAGATAATATTTGATTCCCCAAAACTTATAAAATATTCTAAAAAAAATTATGACTAAACAAACAAATTTTATTTTTTCTTAAGAATTTTGTTTCTTAGAATTCATAATTCCTAAACATACAAAAAAAAAAATCAAATATACCTTAAGGGAAGAAAAAGAATTATTAAAGGAACTTAACACAAAATGCTAAGTTCTCATTATTTTTTAATTTTAATACTCTAAAAACTTGGTGGTCTCTCTTTATATATGGGAAAAAAGGGGTTTATGAAATTATTTTGCCCAATGTGGGACTTAGTGTTTTTCATAATCAAATAGCCTACTTCTAGGTCAAATTTTTCTAAGATGGAGGTCAATTTTGGTTTTTGAGATCTAGGAAAAAATTGTAATTTTTTCAACAACGCAAATGATACCTCGACCTAACAAGTATAACTCAAGATACAATATGGTCTTTCTAAGATCTTCAACATAAAATTAAACACAAATTTTGACATTTTTCAAGTGTCTTAATTATAAGAACCCAATAATACTTGTCTAGCACTACCAAATATAATATTATATAACAACCATGATAATAATAATAATAATAACTACAACAATAACAACAATAATATGAATGATAATGCCTAAGATATCTCCAATCAAATAGTATAATAGTATAGTTATAATAAGAGTTTTTTTATGATTTATTTCTAATATTCAAAACTTGAGATGTTACATTCTATTATTTTTCAAGGCCTTTAAGAAACAAATGCATATGGTATCCTCCACTCTAGAGAAGTTCTACATAGAATTTATACTAAAGGTAAAATTTCACAAATCTAGGTTTCTTTTCTTAAGGAGAATAGATATCACAAAAATAAATTTCTTAGTCAATATCTTGGGTATAAAAAATGTAACAAAATTGGTAAGTGTTTGGGGGCATTGTATCATAACAAAGAAAATAATGAATGATGATTTCAACCATGTTGTGGAAAGGATCTAGGCATGTTTGGATTCACAAAGAAATAACTTTTAAATAAAAAGAGTAAGTTTTGTCTTACTAAATTAGCTTTGACATCAATTTTCATATACATAATGTAACCTTTTTTTGTTTCCATAGAAGTGTGTACGTTGATTGATCAACGTGTTGTTTTATGTTTTTGACAAGAAACAAACCTACTAAAAGGTTAGCATTTGGTGAATTAGACTACTATTATCAAATCTAAGTTGATTGGTGGGTTAGGAATTAGATATACTAGAGTAGTTAATATGTCTCTATTGGGTAAGTTAATTAAGAAATGGTAAATAAAAATATTTTAATAAATAATATTTTGGTAAAATAAATTTATTTCACTTTTTACATAAAATGTTTAATTTGATGATTTTTTAACCTTAAAAACAAATATAAAAAATATTTTCTAATCATATACCTAAGGAAAAATTATAACTAGCTATTCAAATAACAAAATGTTGTCATAGGTTCAGTACTAAACAAATACATCATTTCATTTTGTAAATATTTTAATTAGTGAAATATATGTTTATCTAAGATTATGGTTTACTATATATATTGATTAACAGATATATGATACACGAACATTCATTCTTCTTTTACTTTATTTTCTATCCATGTATAAGATTGAATAATATAAATAGCAAAAGTTATGTTTTTCATCATCCAAACAATTAATTAAATTTTCTTTGTTCTCTCAACTATTAATATAACTCAAAAGTTAGGATGATTAAAAATTGTAACAAAAGTTTATTTTTTAAAAAATTAAAATAAAAAATAAAAAATAAACAAATTGAAAAAAATTAAACTAATTAAAGGACAAAGCCCTTTACTTGTCATACATTGACAATACCAACTAATTATTTATTGAGAATTTTCTACAATGGTAGGAAAATTGTTGCCTCCATTACCTTGCCAAACCTTTGCCACTTGTAAGTCCTTATATTTTAAATAAAGAGGATAATTTATCACAACAAAATGAGTAACCAATTACTTATCAAGCTCTAATGCACCACATAATTAAATAAATTTGTCTTGAGAATGAATCGAAGTTAAATAATCAATCCCCATAAAATTTTCAAGGATTGCACCAACTTTAAGAAAAATATCATTGTAGATATCAATAGGAAGCCTTTGAACATGAATCCAAATTTTAGCCCTATTTAATTCCTCTACATTTATCAAGAAAAAAAAATTGTCAATATTAGACCATGAGATCATGATAAGCCATGATCCAAGGACCAT
Source organism: Pachyrhizus erosus (assembly GCA_026544285.1). Classification (NCBI taxonomy): domain Eukaryota; kingdom Viridiplantae; phylum Streptophyta; class Magnoliopsida; order Fabales; family Fabaceae; genus Pachyrhizus; species Pachyrhizus erosus. Next base: position 27,287 of record JAMLFT010001099.1, on the reverse strand, counting down.
TAAACAACATAAATTTATAATCCTCATTATTATAATCTATCTAGAAAAATTCATCAAACAAATCAATAATCTAAATTATAATGTTCTTAGTCCAACTTGGCTGAAGTTTGGATCTCACTATGCAAAAGCTAACTTGTTTCCCCAATACCTTAACTACTAATGTGTTCTTCCATGGGATTCACCATAAGTTAATTTCTTCATCACTAAGAGGAATTATGGTACCATTACAACACTCCCTTAGACCATCCTTTGAAATATTAGATAAATTTTTAGACAAGTTGTCATCTAGTCTCTTTTCCAACTCATTTGATATTAGAATCCTCTTGTTAATAGGCTTCGTAAGCTTATCCTTATAAGGAGTTACAACTTTGTTCGTGGCTACACCTTTTCCCACTTATACTTTGTTCACCATTTTTATGTTATGGTGAAGGTGATGTTCCTCTTTATGGCTTAAGTGACTTGACTAAACTCTTTCTTCTCAAACATCCTAGTAGAGTTCACCATTACTCTACTAGATGCTAGTATTTTTTTTTAAACATTTAATATTTTCAACATCAAAATTAATGAAGCAATTTTTAAAGTATCAAAATCAAATAAACAAAAAAAACATATTTAAATCATGTTTTAAAAATCCAAATAAAATAAACACAATTAACTCTTACCTCCTTAACTTTGTCTTATTCAAACATTCAAACATAGAATATATAAGTGAAACAACATTATAAGAAAAAAAAAATTCAACATGAATATACGAATGACCATTGGGTGCATTAAAAATTAATCCATACAAACAAATTTTACCATAGGAACAACTAATTTTGGAAAATGAAGAAAGTAGGTGTTTTCCATTGGTATAGTTGTAGAAAAATTATACCACTTTGCACAATAATTCATATGCAAAATATCAATATTTAAGTCATTGATAACTTTTGCACGTTAAACAAAAAATTTAGGCAAAAAATTATCATGCAGATTTTCTGATTGTATCTTCCTTTAATAGTAGTTACCTTATCATTAAGGATAACTTTCCTTTATTGATAATGATATCATCAGAAGTTTGTAAGTAAGGAAGAAGCGACTATTGAAATTTTGATGTCCTTACTAACAACTACAATTTTCTTATTAGTGACATAGCCAAAGTAAGGGTATTTTTCCTTATAGATAGTCATAATGGTGGTTAGTTATCGATAAAATTTGACTAAACAAGACTTCATGACACTTTTTCATTATCTTTCCTCTTTAACTAGCAAGCCTTCTAGTGAGGAGCCATCTTTCAACAACCACCTACCAACGAGGAGCCACCTTTTGGTAATTGCATTTTTCAATATTTTGCTTTTATTTCTCTCTCAATCTATTGATGAGGCACCACTAGTGAGGTCAACTCTGGCAAGACATGACATCAACAACAACCACCTCAACAATGCACCACTTTAGTGATGTTAATTCTATAATTTTTTTACTGATATTAATTGTATGTTGTGAAAAAAGTTATTGTTATTTCTTTTAAATATTTGATATGTTATGTTAAGATAATTATGTGTTAAGTTAATTGTTACGTTGAGCTAATTATTATGCATTGTGTTAGAACTAAAGATGTGGATGAACGTTAAGTCCATAAAAAATTTATGGTTTTGATTATAACAAAAAAAAATAATTTGATAAGTACTAATGATTTCATAAGAATGTTTACAAAAATATGTCTTAAGCCATGAAGATGTAGTATCTTTTAATTTAGACATATACATCTTAAGTGAAATACATTAAATGTCCTAAGCTCTAAAAACACTTGATACATCCATATGACATTTTCAAAATAAGTCAAATAACTTTCACTAAATATACGTCATAGACGTATAATTCTTTCTGATATAACATACGCTTTTAAGTAACTTTAGACTTATTTTTCTACTTACACATTTAATGAGTCTAATTGATCTTAAGTACTACGAATGCCTAGGGTAGTTGTAATTTCAATTTACTTCTAATTTTACCCTTATTATTTTTCTAACATTTAAATTCAAATGAACATTTAATGAAAAGAAACAAACATGATGAAAATAAGCAAACTTCCATATCAAAAGGATCATCAAGCTCTAAATTCTATCATATAAAAAAATACTAAAGTATAAATGTTTAGAAGAGTAGTTGATTTGCCAAAACTCAAAAAGCAAAAATAGAAAAAAATAATTGATAAGTGTTTTATCTCTCATTTAACAATAATTGAACTCCTATAGTACGAAGACATGAATAAAAGTCATATATTTAATGCACAAACAAAAAAGGAAGAAGAAATAATATTAAGTCACAATAAACATCTTTCATTTTTTCCTATAAATACAAGTGCATAAAGACTTTAAAGAAGTTAATGATATACGAACATTTGAATGAACTTTATTCTAAGTTCTCACATGTCTTAAATGTTTTTTGAGATTCTGTTTTGTAATTTTTTCATATTCTTAGCTTTATTACGTTGTAATATATACTAAACTTTCATATTCTCACTTTGTGGGTTATCTTATAAAAGTTTGTGAAAATCAGAAGTGACTCAGTGTAAAAGAATACTTTGAATAACTTAATTAAGTGATTATGTGTTGTAGTTAGAAGTAATGGTAAAAGAATACTTGAGTTAGGAAAAAATAACTTAGAGAATATTTGTGTATAGTCAAGATTGACGAAGTCTTTTACTTATTTGTAATCATTTTTTTATTAGTAGAACTCATTCTGTTAAGGAAGAATTAGGCATAACTCAAGAGTTGAAACAAATTAACATAAAAAGTTTTTTTGGTTATTTTTTATCTCTCACCCTTTTTATACATCCTGTTTTGTGGAGCTATTTTTCATATATTTATACGCCCTTTTAAAAGGTTTTCAAAAAACTTGTAAAAATCACATATTATTCAACCCCCTTCTAATATGTTCTCTAACTCTTCACATTAATTGAAATGTATTTTAAGTTAAATATTATAATAGTATTATAAAATAGTTAAATTTTAAATAATTATAATTTAATGATAAATAAAGAAATTAATTAATTAAATATATATAATTTAAGTAAAAAAACTAATTAAATAATTAACTAATTTAACTAAAATGGTTAAAAGAATTACAAGATTAAAAATTAGTAAATAACTATTATAGGTATTAAAGTCTTATCAAATTTAAATAAAACATTTGAATACAATGCCATAATTTAAATAAATAAAAATAGGTTTAAATATATTTTAATTTCTAAAATTTAGAAAAAATATGTTTTTATTTCCCAAATTGAAAAAAAAAAATTATCTCTCAAATTTTGAAAAATAAATTTTTAGTTCTTATAATCAAACGTTAACAAAAAAATGATAAAAAATAGTAATGTGTCATTGTTAACATTTAATAAGTGTTTGCTTTTAAACACCACGTCACAATTTTCATTAATATCGACGGACTTCAAGACTAAAACATAATTATTAAAAGTTGAAAGATTGAAATATATATAAATAGGTAGATAGATTGATAGATATTTTTAATTTAAAGGACTAAAAATGAATGTATTCTAAATTTTAAGAATTAAAAACACAATTAAGCTATAAAAATATTTAACTAATTTAAATAAATAATAAAAAATTAAGACTAATAAATATTTAATAAAATATTAATGAACAGAATATCAATTTCAATTAGGACTTAATTATAATAGTATTAAGTCTCATAAAATTCAAATAAATATTTAATAAATAAAATTTTTAATTTGTAATCGATAAAAAGAAAGTGATTTTATATTTCTTTAGAAAGTGCGCACTTAGGACTTAATTATAATATATATTAAGTCTCGTAAATTTTTTAAAAAAACATTAAAAATAAATAAGTTAAAGATTAAATAATAAGTTATAGAATAGTAATTAAGTTCCATACGACTTAAAACTATGGAAATTAAATAGTGAATAAAATTTGAAATACGAGGAAGTCATAATTAAAATATGAAATAGCTTTTTTAGGTGGATAGGATTTTTTTTACAATAGTTACTTTTCAACCTGTTTGCCAATTTATTAGTCTCAATGCACTTTATGTTCCTAAAGTGATTGGATATGAGTAATTAATTGTATTTATCCCATAAACTTGAATTTCAAGTACAAAGGGTTTGTAAATTTGTTTTATTTTATCTGCATTTTTAATACTTTAGCTAAGCCTCATTGTTTTGTTTGATGTTCAATATGATTGAACACTTGTGTTTTTTTTAGATACTCTTTGTTGTATTGAATCGTGAATTTTTTAAGTGGGATAGTTTTAAAAAAAATCTATTTACTTGCAGAATACATATTTTTTTAATTATTATGCATAACAACTGATAAAATTTCAATATGATACATTCCTTTTATTGTTTGTGTGGATACTTGGAAACTAATGGGAAATGCTGTCAAAATTTCATTAAGCATAAAACATGAGAATTAACTAATTATTATTTTACGGGTAAAGAAAAGTTTCTTCTCAAATGAGATAGGGTTGCACTATTAAATGAAAGAAAATATGACACTTGAAATGCTGTCGAAATTTTGTCAATTATAATTCAACATGTTTAAATATATGTGCATTTTTTAGTGTGCAAAAAAAGATTGTAGTCCTTTGAATTTGGGAAGAGGCGGTTTTAAAATAAATAAAAATTAAGATGAGGTTAAAGAGTTTATTACCAAAGTAACTCGGCAATCCCGATGTATTAATGGGAGGAATTAGATGTCCACATGTTAATTGCCAATGTACAAATATTTTGAGTAATGATAATGTGAGGATCCTTTTGTTTAAAGTTGGGTTCAAGCTTAATTCACCGTTAAAGGTATTTAATATTAACAAATAGATAATAAATTTAAATTTATTAATTATTTTTAACCTTTATTTTTATTCTTATTACTTTCTTTGTCATTAGATATTCTTTATTATTTAATTTTTATTGAATCACATTCATTATAACATCTAATCTTAATGGATTTGATATTTTATTATTTGACTATGATTGTATGCTTACAAGTGTACGTGACTTATCTCTTGTAGATTATTTTTTCTCACCTAAGACAAACATTCCAAATATGCATATGTCGCAAATAATTTTCAATCTTTTAATAATTTAAAGGTATTTTGAAGATAATCTAGATTGGAACTCAATTTAATAATTCAAAAGGAATATCTAAATAGTACAAATTTAGAAAGAGAAATTAAGTTTCATGAATAATGTGACATATAAAAAGTCCTTTCTAAATTAAAAACAAAGTCATTACTTATAGTTAAAATAGAAATTCCAATAGTGTCCACATGTAAGCCTATCTTGTTTCTCGATAAAGTGTTTTGCATATTTCCTAATGACTTCCTTAGGTTTCACATACCCTACGAAGAGTTTGCAGCATGGATTGTCATTCCATAATCAATTCAAGTGTTAACATTTAATTTAATTATGTTATATTTATAATATAAACGAGATTTAATTATCTTTCATTTTAAACCATTTTTGAAATTTAGGACAAATATTTTTCACGTGTTTCTTCTTTTTATAAAAGAAATACCTTAATTCTTTTTTAATATCAGCCTGAGGTGGTATTTTACCATTCCTCTTTTGATTGGATTAATACTTGCTAACCTTAACAACTTTTTTTTTATGAATAGTTTGTCATCAATACACTTTTACCCAACTGTATAATCAACATTTCTTCTTCTTAAACACATAAGACCATTAACTCATTAATTTACCATTTATTCTTATTGTGTTGTATAGAAAATCTTGAAAGTCTCATGCTTTTGCAAAAGAGTTTAAAATATAGTGCACCAAGAAAGACTTAAACATATTAACCTATAATTTCTTAAATTAACCTAAAAAATACCACACATTTACATTATGAGTTCATGCACATTTTTTACATTAGTGAGTCAAAGATAGGAGAACTTTATGATTGGGGTACTTATTAATATCTTATTAAAAATGATGAACAACTTGTCAATAACTTTGACAAGTCTTAAACCTTTTTATACTAATTGACAAAATCACATACATAAATTGAGATTTTAATTTTAATAAACAAAATACTGAGTTGGCCCATTAAATTACTCCACCCCTTGTATAGTATATCAACAATTAATATTAAGTTAATTTCATAAGCGATTATAAGTAGTTCATTTTTTTCCTAATAGCATAATCTGTGGTCATCCACCCAAAAGTGGGAGAATGATCTCCTTCCATATATTATAGTCATTTCCTTTAAGTTCAGAAATGTCACATTAAATATAAAAAAAACTAATAAATTTAAAAATTACATAAAAATTCAAAACTCAGTGTTAAAATTAAGATGTATTAATATTATTTTTTGTTGTTTTACCATTATAAATATATTAAAAAAAATCTTACAACATAAAAATAGTTGTGAGCTAATTTTTGTTTTGAATCAAGTAGATTGTTTTGTTATTTATTAACTGATATACTTATTTATTAAAAGTGATATCAATCACTTTCAATCACACACATTTACTCTTCATTATTATAATATAATTCTAATAATCCATTACCACAATATTGCATAAAATTATTACTTTGTAATAGGTAGACAAACAACTAATGTATCATTACTTTCATAAATTTTTAATAACAAAACTAAGGAGAGTTGTGAAAGATATGAAATATTAAGAAACATCTCAATGTCCATTGTTTCTATCTTCTTTGAATGTTATAATCTTGCTCTAAACAATGTTCATTTCTTGTTGGTTCGCATTTTGATGATTTATAACTTTGCACAAAAATATGAAAACTATATTTTCTTAATTTTCTTATTGCAACTTCTCTAGGCCATCTTGGAAGAAGTAAGATCGACAATCTTTTTAGATGTATAAAAAAGTTATAATTTTTCTAGATTTATGATATATATATGTGTGTTTATTTATATTACTGCTGCTTAAAAAGTTTGGGAGGTAATTCCATTAGCAAAACACAAGAGGAATGTTATATTAACACCTATTAAAATAAAAAATAAAATAGAGTTAAATAGAAAAAATGTTTAAATTAAATTGATTGATAAATAAAAATACAAAAAGTGAGACCTGCGTTAAAATTAAAAAAATTAACACAATTTTACACAACCAAACACACTTACATATTACATTTCTACTCAATTCTCTGTTTTTTTTATATATATAATAATCAAACAAGGAGTAAAGCAATTAAATCACTAACATAGAGGATTATGATTATGTGTCAAGAGACAAATTTTATACACAACAAACAAAACCCAATGTAACGAGAAAATGTAATTTGTAATTGGATAGTTGTTATTATTTACCTTTTATTCAAATTTAGCTAACACTAATGAACAAAAAAATTTAGCTCACACTAAAATATGAGATGAGATTGATGTCTTGATTATAACCCACAAATCAAATAGATGAAGTTATCAGTGTCTTGTCTCTAAGCAATAATGCACAATAATATTAATCTCAATTGTGTAATCATCAAATTATTAGAGATTCTACGATTGAATTGTTGATTTTTTTTTTGTTAAGGAGGTCCCAAATTCGTATTCATTGAAAATAAGCCAGTTGTGATTCATGCAGTGTAGTCGTGTAGGGTATGAGATGCCTAAAATGTGAACCTACAATACAAAAAGTAAGAGCTATAGTATTAGTATAATAATCTTTTATAATTTATTTTTTGTCACATTGTTATTTTTATTTCAATTTTTTATTTATTATCCCTCTAATTTAAGAAAAAAGTTGTACAAAAATAATATATTATTTAGTTGAAAATAGTTAGGTCAGGTTAGGTTGAAACATAATGAAATTGAAAAGAAAAAACTGGTGATTTCATGGGGATGTTCGATAGCGTGTTCCAAGTTCCAACAAGAATGGCAAATAGTCAAATATCGAACAAAATATTTTTAATTTTTAATTTTAACCTGGTTGGAGGAAGATGTTGTATTAATCAGAAAAAAGGGGAGGGAAAAAGTAGGAACATTGAGATTTGAGCATTGCGTTGCTTATGAGTTATTTGGTTTTCAACTGCTACACGTCGATGCCGTAAGCCGTGCTGCAATAATAATATGTGGGAGCCCACACGCAACCCCTTTCTCTCTCTCTCTCTTTCTCTCTCTTTCTCTCTTTCTCTCTCTCTTCTCGTGTACCGTACCACACAGGATTTATGTCATGCAATCCATTCCCTTCTTAATACAAAGCATAAGGAACGCACCATCACTCGCCACCATTCGATAGCGTCTTTTGGTTCTTGTAAGTCTCTCTTTCTCTCTCTCTTTTTCTAAATTTTTATCCGTTTTGTGATCATTTTTCTATATTTTTTTCTTCATTATTGTTCTTGACCTTTGCAATTTTTCGAAATTTCGGGTTTCTTGTGATTTGGGGCTGAGTTTTCACATAGGTTTTTTCATGCCTGTCTGCTGATGCGTTTGTTTTCGTCAATGTTTATGCTCCCTTGTCGTCTCATGTTGTTTAGTTGCTGGGAAATTTGAGGAATGTTTCAGAAACCTAGAACTTCCAATGTTTTTCTTATTGTTACTGTTGAAACAACGTTTTGCCTTAGTTTTCAATATGAAGAGAAGAGTTTTGCGAAATCCAGAGTGTATAATCCTGTTCAGTTGGCTGTCGTGAATTAGTTCTTGTTTATTTGATAGAAAGTTGAGATTTTTTTAGTTTTTCTTCTGTTGGGTCTTTGAGTCTTCTAGTTACTGTTTTGTTTGCATTTTGATGTTTGCTGATGAATAATAATGGTGTTAGTTGTTAGATCCCTCTTGTGGTGTTGTGATCTTAGCAGTAGTTAACGTATGCTTTGTTTTGGGTCGTGTGCTTTTTCTTCAGCGAAGAAGGACCCTTCTCTTTGCGCGTGTCCCGTTCTCTTCTCCAATCCTCCTCAATCCCTACTGTGTGATCTGATCCGAATATAGCGTGTTCATTTAGTCATGACTACTATGGAGGTTAAGCTCTGGAATGACAAGCGCGAGAGAGAAATGTATGACAACTTTGCTGAGCTTTATGCCATTATCAAAGCCACTGAGAGGCTTGAGAAGGCCTATGTTAGAGATATAATTTCACCGCAGGAATATGAGTTAGAGTGCCAGAAGCTCATAGCTCATTTCAAAACCTTAGCTTCCACCCTTAAAGACACTGTGCCTAGCATTGAGCGATTTGCAGATACTTACAAGATGGAGTGCCCAGCTGCTATTAACCGCCTAGTGGTTTCTGGTGTGCCTGCTACTGTGGAGCATCGTGCAACTGCAGCTGCCTCTGCTTCCACCTCGGCTGCGATTGTGGCCGAGTGTGTGCAGAATTTCATTACTGCAATGGATTCCTTGAAACTTAACATGGTAGCTGTGGATCAGGTGCACCCATTGCTCTCGGACCTTTATGCTTCACTCAATAAGTTGACGATCCTGCCACCTGATTTTGAGGGGAAAACCAAAATGAAGGAATGGATTGCAAGGTTATCCAAGATGGGTGCAGCTGATGAGTTGACTGAACAACAGGCACGGCAGCTTCACTTTGATCTTGAGTCTTCTTACAATTCCTTTATGGCAGCTCTGCCCAATGCTGGTACATGATTGAGTGGCCAGTGCTTGTGTACATTAAATCAGAATTTCTTTCTTTTTTTTCTGTTTTTTTTTTCTTTGGATACTAATCTTGATGATTGGAAAGGAATTTTCTATTTGGTTACAGCTTATACATTTTTAATGCTGGATCCTGGATATTTATAAATGATGGCTTTGTTGCTGATCATTGAAGCTTTATTTAATATTGTGGATGAGCTTTCATCTTTAGTTTTCTTACTTGCGGTTGTTTGGTTTGAGTTTCTCTGTCCTCTTAGCAAGGGTGAAATCTTACAGAAACTTGATTGTTGAGTTTACAGCTGTTTATCTTTGTCTTTCTTTTGTGGCAATAAATGTGTTTCAATACTTCTCCTAAGCTATAACATAGAGAGGTAGATCCTTCAAATAATTGACATAATTATTAATAGCTTATGGTGTACAGGACCTATGCATATCATCAGAAGCCTCTAATAAACAATTATAGAGTAGAAATGATGGGGAAACCGGGAAGAGGGAGAAGAAATAGGTGAGAAATGAGAAAGTGAGTTTGTTTGGTCGTGTAGAAATAGGGGGAGGACCACACTTATTTATTTTCTTGCTGATATGTGCGGAAATGCCACCAAGAAGATGCATCTCACATTTTGTGGTGGTTCATTTTCTGGTGGTTAGAAATCACTAGAAATTGTGTATGTAGCGCCGCCGGGTGGTTCTTTTGTATGTATCGGTAACCACCACGATTATATGACCAGTCTTCTTAAACGTCAGTTGATTTAACACATCAATTTATTGTACATTGCAAAAATCGGTTGACAATGGGTTTTTTATTTTTCTTAAATCAGACATTTATATTTATATTTTACTTCTTACTTATTTTCGTTAACTTTATTTCTTTCTTTTCTATTTCTATTCACTCTATTTTTCATCGACTATTTTTTCTTACTAAATCCGTATGAGACAGTAGATTCTTAAGATGCTCCAAAACTTTCACCATCATGCTCTATTTTATCGCGATCTGAAGATACACATTTCCATTGCCTTGCATATAAACCAGTAATACCAACAACACAAGGCAATTTTGTAGTATGCTTTTTCCAAGCATTCAACATCTGAATGATCTCTGCAGTCAAATGTTTGTTTGGAATTCTTTTTACTGGTTTTCCATACTTGTGCTTTAATCATCTTAATTGACAAGCATAGCATCGTATATAATTTCCATCTCTTTTCTTTTTCGCGGTTATTCGAATTGCAAATAAAGAGGTAAAGATTATATTGGTAATGGGTTTTCATGACAATACACTATGGTTGATACACTGGGGCCGTATAAAAACATGGTACTCTGCTATAAATCACAGCCATTATCCAAAGTATTTCAGCACGAGACCTGATTAATCGATGAAATGTAAAGTGGTGCGCTTTTTTTATCAAGTTTTGAACTTCTGGTGTTCAATAGATTCAAGAAAAAGGTGGGATTGTTTGTGCATGATATAATAAGTCAAAGAGTTGGTGTACCTGTTAATTTATGGTTATACCTTGTTTACCCTTATGATGTTTAACACGATTACTTTGTTTGCTTGTGGTATGAAAATCGACACTAGTTTAATCCGGTATAACATAAAAATCATAATTTTCGTCCAGTAAACAGTAGACAGATATTAAACTAAAATTTGACAAAAATTATTCTGTAATGACCAAAGATTGTTTGTAGTGCAAGTGACAAGCAATTTTCTTTCTTTCTTTTTTGTTAATTAGTAGTATTTAAGTGACATTTTAAGGACACTAACGTTAAGGACCAGAATCTGAGTACCATTATACAGAAGAAATTAGAACTAGGAGCTATGCTTGTCAATTAATTTACATAATCAAAGCAAACGTATTACCATGAATTATGATAATAGAAAGCACATTTTAGTTAACAGTGAGGCTTGCTGTCCCATATCTATGGCACAAGAAAATGGCTGCAGCATGTACAAATACAGTTGTTCCATATGGCATTTATAGAGAAGTCTCTCAAGCATTGATGAAACCTTCAGCAAGTCTGCATAACATGGAAACTTGAATGACATCGGCATTGTCGCAAAATTAAGGTCAGATCCTTTAAATGAGAATATTGAGTACACATCCATTTTTAGGTTGAATTCAGATTGACTGAATTTCCATTTCACTCTTTCAAATTGCAAGCATTAATTACTTTACACAAAATTCCAACTTCGGTTTCTAATTTTATAAAATATTATTTACTTTATTTTTTTTATGCAAAATGACAAAGGAAAATAAAATTTAAAATAAATATTTTATAAAGTTTAAAATTAGAGACTAAAATAATTAACACTTACAATATTTAAGACTATAAGGAGGATTTACTTAATTCACATCTTTTACCTTTGAAAGGCAAGTGATATCAATCTAGTCTTTTAAGCATAAAAATTAAGATTAACTTAATATAATTAATATGGTGTGATATCATTGATAAATAATCATTCTTCTTAAATATATAATTAGAGATCTCCTATTTTTTTTTTCAAAATAAGTACATCAATATTGAAAGTAAAATTTAACAGTTTAAGAAATTAATTTTCAGAATGTGTTAAATTTTACCACTTTCAAAAATATTTTCTAGAATAAGAGTATTTTTGAAAAAATAAAAATAAAAATAAAAAAGCAAGGGGGAGATGATCAGTAAAACAGAAGTGCAAACAACAACTGCCTCCCGTTAATCAATCATGTGGGTTGTCCCTCTATCCCTCCAAACATTTTGGGCAGCAGCAAAAGACGTGGAAATGGGAAAAAAAATCGGAGAATATTTCTTTTTTCTACCCGTCCTTTTTTAACCACGTCCTCTTTTATGTTTTGTTTTTTTTTGTCAATTTTTGAAAAAATACCCCTGTATATCAGTATATGTGGTTGGATTTAACATTTTGAAAATTAAATTTTAAATGTATATTTTCATACTTCTAAAAATTAAATTCTAGAAATATAAAAATTTAACATACTTTCGGATTTTATTTTCTGGAATATCAATTTTCTGAAAATTAAATTTCAAAAGTATGTAAAAATTTTATACTTCAAATGTTTAATTTCCAGAAGTGTTTTTTACTTGATAAATTACTTTAATTTTTTCAAATTATTGCTAGAAATTATTGTTGTTGAATACATAATTACACAATTAAAATTACTAGATAAATAAAATAGGAAATTTTCAAATATTACATAATAAAAAAGAAGAGTCAAGTGCTGATACAAACTCCAAAATATCAAAACTTGTGGGGACTTTGAGGTCGCATTGGGGAGCCAAAGACACTAATTACTATGGTTACCAAAAAAATACTAATATAAAACAAATACAAAATGGTACAGATACAATTCAAATATTAAAATAAAATACAAATACCACATAGAAAATACAAGTCAACTACATATCTTCCTCCTTTGATATATACAACCCTCCTAAGTGTCATTATTTGCGATGTTCAATACCTCGCATGTGATTTCCCAAGCATCAATCATCTATGACCATCCTTATATCAAGTATGGACTAAATAATACTATGAAAATCCTTTTGAACTGTGCCTATAAAAAGAATATAAAAATATTTAAGAAACAATATAATGTAACCTCATAATACATATGGTAAGAGGAAATGTATATACACTTATTGAACAAAAAAGAAAGTCACTTGAATTAAATTACAAGATACCAGTAGGGTGTTGCACTAGGCATCTTTAAGGGTTTTCCTTACGTGGTGGTATGAGGTAAAGGTAAGAAATACTGTGGAACTTGTAAATGTAGTCATCAATGCAATGAATGCACTATGATGGATTTTTCTACTCGCGGTCCTTTGGTTGAATTGTCAAGAACGTGATTATTGTAATTAAGTCACATTTAATCACACTTTTTTACAGATAACACGTAATTGGTAATCACATAATATGCACAAGAAATGTCCTACCTATGTTAAAATTGTTGTAACACCCTCATTAGTAGATGCACATGTAGGAATTGGTCACATCTAATGTAGCTCGATTATAAAAATGTCTTGAAAAATAATTTGCTCTCTATAAACTGTATATGGTGCTCAACACATTGTTCGTCTACACTTTTGACAAATGTCCACCAATAAGCACAGGGAGCTTCCTAGGTATATCTAGTCGCCAATTTGCAAGAGCTAATGGCAAAAAATGTTAAAAAAATCATGTAACAAGATTAACATGATTAGTTAAATTCACGTGAATATTCACAAAAAAAAGTTGAATTCACATGAACAAAAATGACTAAAAATATAAACTTTGATGTCTATAGAATAGTCATATCAACATATATGACACTCTTGCCAGTAAAGATCATGCATCCTACTAAATGTAGGAAAAAATATTTCACTACATACTCGAAGTGTTGGTTCTCAACATGTACCTTGTACGTATCTCGTACCAACTCAAATGCACGTATGCTCCTCAACTCACACAAGTTGTTATTAGTATCTTTGAGATGGTTGCCTTGAGCAACTCCACCAAGTATGCATATGTGATGTCTTTGGATATGGATAGGTATGATCCATAGATGAAAGAAAGATAACGCATAATTCAAAGTGATGCTCGTGTCCCTATCTAGAAGGTGCAATCAACGCAAGCCTTTATGCCACTCTTTAACAAAAGCAAACAAGAGTCTTTTATCCACTATATGGTAGCTATATCATATAAATGATGCCAAACCAAATGTTTGAACCATGGCCTATATATGCTTTTTGTCCAAGCTTAAGGCCAACTCTCTCAATTTCCTTTCATGAGTGGTCGATCACCTTTAACTCGTGACATTCCTACATATATACAAACACATTAAAAAAAAAAAATCTATCCAACATCATAATAATTTGAAGCTTTATTACTTCTCATTCACAAGTGAGTTGCAATATGATCCTTAAAGAACCTAACAACATATAACTGTTAAGGACCTCCTGAAAGCACTTAAAATTCCATAGAAAAATTTTCTTAACTTGTATCAATTCTGGCACATAGAAAGAAACTCTTGCTAGTCCTAAGCTACAACAAGAACTTGTTGAGTTGCAACGCATTTCCAAATTAAAGTTATTAGTCATTGACGATCAACATCACTACTATGGTATGCGTTTTATTTACACATTCCTCACAACATGTATAAACTTAACATTTTTCACAATATTCCAAAAATTAATCTTTGTAATGATGTTGGGCATTTTAGAAACTAATTTTTAAAATACATTCGTTAATTTTTTAGAAATTAGTTTCTGGAGCAATGACACAATATATTCCAAAAACTAGTTCATAATCAATACAAAAAATAAGAAAAAAAAAATAGAACTCTCATTAAAAAAAACTATAAGAGAGGGAACTATGATAGCGAAGATGCAAGAGAAAGGGTGTGAGAAATTGCGAGATAGGTGACAAGGAAGTCTAAGAATAAAAGAAACTGAGGGAGTGTAAAAAAAGGGAAAGATTTATTTAAATAGGAGTGAGGGTTAAAAGTAAAATAAATTTAAAAAAATTAGGAGGATGTAGTTTATAAGAATTGGATACAAAAAAGTAATGTCTAGAATGTGAACACTAAAAATTGTTTGAACATTATTAATGTATTGGTTATTTTTGCAAAATATTTATGGAGTTAATTATTCATTCAAACATTTTTAAAATAAACGATAGTTTAAACTAACAATTTTGATTACTGATTGTCTGTAATCAGATTGTGTATTCTTTTGGATACAACACACCATCAGTGAACAGGGTAGTTTATATTAAAACAGCCAACGATGGAGCATCAAGTTCTTGTAGGTAGGAACATTTAAGAAAAGAAAAAAGCTGATTCAAATGAGAATCCGTTCAGAAAATAGGTGAACGCGCTATTACATTTACAACAACATAATGTCCTTGAAGGGTCTAAATTTGAGAAAATGAAATCTAAGGAGAGAGCCATTTGAGGAGGCAAGAGTGTTATCATTGGTGTGTCCCGTTTTGTCAAATTCACATTAACAAATGAGGCAAGAGTGAAGTCAAGAGAGGAAAGAGAAGCACAACAACGAGAGCAATGCCAAGAATAATGGCATAGCAAGTCCACTTCCTGGAACTCTTCTGATACTCTCTAGCTTCCTGAAGCTGTTCCGTGCCTCGTCTAACAAAGGAGCTTGCATGAGCCACATGGCTCTCTATGTTATTCAGTTGCTGACCCTGAGACTCAACCAGTGCTGCCATGTCCAAAAACACCTGATGTAGTTCAATCAAGTTCTTCTCTATCTCTTTAACCGCGTCATGCCTCTCTTGAATCTCCGAAATCGTATCCATTATCTGACCCCTCCCTTGCTCCTGAATAGCCCTCTGCAGAAAACTCTCACTCTCTCCACTCGATATCAAGTTCTCTATGGTCTCCTCATCTGCCTTCTCTCCCGTTATTGTGAAATATCTTCTCTCCACCGTTTCCTTGTATTCCATCTGCATTCTCGCCCTCAACCCTTGAAAATCATCCATCATATCCTTCAGCTTCTTCCCCAGACCGCTAACCACCGAGGTTCTTGTCCTGTCTGCCGAGGAACCTGGACCACAACCTGGCACGTTTCTGTTTCTTGCGTTTGAACGTTCCAATTCTTCCAATCTTCCCTTTATCACCTTCACTCGCTTCAGAACCAGCTCAACGTCCTTGTCCATGCGCGCTCGAAGCTCTTTCATTGTTTTTGCATTGTGCACTATTTTGCTCTCTTCGTTTGCCTCCTGCAGTTTTCTGTATAGCTTCTCAACCGCTCTCATTTCTTCTTTCACGTTCTCCACGTCCTCGAAGAATTTATCCAGATTCACGCTTTCTTTCCCGGTTTCAACATCGTCCTGGTGTGCCTGCTCCTTCAGGTCGCTATATTTTTTGAAGGAATTTGAGAATAGGTCGTTCATTTTTGCAGATTTAATCAACAATCACTAGTTAAGTACCCTTCTTTTCTTCTTTTTCTTTGCTTTTTTAATTAATAATAACTCATGAGACCAACATACATAATTCTTATCTAATCTAATCTAATCTAACACAATGGGATATGTTCGATCCTGTCACAAAAATTTTGAGGTGCATGTGCTGACCTCATCCACCTCTGGATTATTATGATCAATTGATTCATGTGGAGGAAGCTAGAAGGTGACAAAAACAAGTTATTGTGACCAAGGAAGGGTTTTGAGGAGAAAAGTTCTTTTTCTTGTGGTGTTACTCATGAAACGAGGACCGACCAAATTAACTTGATGCTGATCGAACAAGAGTGTTTTAGAAGTTGGAAGCATTGTCTTTTTTTAAATGTAATCTTAAGTTGGTTTTATGACTTGGTCATCTTCTTTCTGTCCTTTCAAAACTTCTGCTCTTTTATTTTTAGGAGGATTCATTTTCATACTTTCTCACTGTCTCCAAACAAAGAATTTTAGCCAGAATTAATCAAGCCTATAATAGATAGAAGCCTATGATGGATACATAGCTTTCCATTGTTGATTCATTCTATTTTAGAAATGAAAAAACCAACGGCGGCAGGATTAAATTTTGATTTACAAGATTGGATAATTGATATAATAAAATTAAAATTTTAATATTATATAAGACAAAATATTTTTCTGAACAAAATAACTTCCATATAATTAAGAACCGTCAAATAAGAAATAAAAAGAAAGAAATACCGAAAAAAGGCGTGCTATATTCAACTACTCTGGTATATACTAATAAGAAATAACTAACTTTATTGCTAATTTCATAATTTTCGTTTCTGGAATCAGATTGTATAAGTATGTGATTGATTGCGTGATAGGCAACTAGAAGCAACTCAATGTTGCTTTATTTTAAATGTGAAAAATTGTTCACTTATACTATACTGCGTCACTCCTCCAAACATGCAGGAAGTGCATATTTGCATAATCTTTTGATGCATGCTACTCCAAACTAGTGGCATGATTTTCTTGTTGGATGAATGTAACTCCAAATGTGCTTTAAAATAGTTGTGTTTGACGCAATGTGTATGTTGAGCGACCAAAGATGCATCGGGCTAGAATTGCAAATGATTTTTTAGATTGCTATATCGATATTTGTTGCTGGGCTAGCTCTAGGTTGAAAATATTAATTGGAAGGCGATCGATTCCAGCTGTTCGAATTTGCGAGAAGTATAGTGCCATGGATTTCTTCTAGCACCGTAGAACAAAGCTTATGTATTCTCTTATTTTTATCTTAAATGACCATTATCTTATCTAATCCCACTTTCAACAAAATATACTATTAAGTAATCCTTCTTAAAACAAAAGGTAAGATCTGTAAACCTTAAGACCCAATAACCTATGTATAAAAAGGGTGTATTTTCTAAGGTTAGACACACTATTCTATCCACTCTCTAATACCTACTGGCTAATACATCATCCCAATTTGAGCATGAGTGTCTTAGGATTTGTTTGGATTGATGGAAGGATGCAGAGGATGGAACAATTTTGTTCAAGTTGTAAAATGTCAACTTTAACTTTATTAAACAAAGTATTAGCTGCTGACGTGCCACTAGCTTTGAATTTGTTGGTCTGTTGCGCTTAACAGAATGTCCATATTCTCTGCATTATATTCTTATTTGTTTTTTTTTTTCTTTACAATCTTCACAATAAATAAATCGGCAGCACGTAATCTTTTTTTTCACCTACTCTTTCTACCATTTCTATTTTATTTATTTTTAATAAACTGTTCGATATGTTTTTTTAAAAAATATATAAGCTAATAATACAAATACGTTTTTAAAAAATAAAAATATAAAAGCTAATAATAAAAATACAAACTTATTGGCTTCCTCCACTTACCGATGGATTATAGTATTCATGGCACAAGGTACAGCTAGCAGCTCAATAGGATCGTCAAGAATACAACATAACAGATGCATCAAACCAATCCCACCACGTAGTTGAATTAATCACTGTTTGATTTGAAAAAACTATTTATGTTTTTAATTTTCATTACAAAAATATCACTATGTTTTTACTATTTGTTATAAATGTCGTAGAAAGACGAAAATAACATAAAAATAAGGTTATATTTTAATTTACTATAAAATAAAGATAATAATAAAAAAATTCTAATTTATTTTGCTCCATTCTGTTTTTAAACAATAGAATTGAAATGTTTGTTTTATTTTTTTTATAAACTATCTAAATAATAGAATGATATTTTTAATTTATTTCATTTTATTCTATTATATTTCAAATTATTTCATTCCGTTTTTCACCACCAACCCAAACATAGTTTTAGGTATTGAGGACCATGGAAGAGGGAAGCACGTGCAAGAATGAAGCAAGACAAGAAGTAGCAAAAGTAAAAACAGGACAAGTAGTAGAAGTAGGAGCCAGAAGGTACTCGAATCTCGTTGCAGGTACAATAATGTTTAATAATTTTTTTATTCAAAATGTTTAATCAATGATCAAGTTTAATTGATTCGGTTCAAGATTATATAACTGTAAAAAGAAATAGTTAAGTTTGTCAGATTAATTCAATCCAATAAACACCATTAGATGAAATAAAATGGAATAAAAAATAGTTAAATTTGTTGAGTTAATTGAATTCAATGAACACCATTAGATGAAATAGAATGGAGCATGAAAATTATTGAATAATGATATATAAACATTTCTTGTTACATTATATCATTTATTATATTTATATTTCTCTCTCTAACTAGTTGTTTGCTATGTCCATCAATCCTTTTTAAAAAAAATATTAAATCAAGGGTATTCTTTTTTAATTTGTTTTTCTTTTTTGGTATAAAAATCAAGGTTTCTACACAGGAGTAAAAAGAGTAGCTAAACCTTGATGTACTGTTATTTGAAGTTTATCATAGGCCATCAAAGCCTTCTGCTCACACTGGTACGATCCTTTTCCCCTTGCCAGAACCTCACCATCTACATCTATGATCCCTGCCTTCTCTTGGTCCCCCAAGCGCGGGCCAGGTTCCAAGACCAAAACCTTCACCTATAATTTGTTGCAAGATACACAAAATAACAAATCTTGTGCAAATAAATCAAGCTGGAAAAGTATTAAACTTAGGCACATGCAGTGATGATCACACCTTTAAGTACATGACATATGGCGATTTTACATGACCACCATTATTCACATCTGACATCAATGACAGCAATGGTAATTTTGGGCAATTCTTCAGAATGATCAAATCCAGATAACCATCTGAGAACTGCGTTTACCAAATTGAATTAGCAAAAGATTTGTCAAGTTCATGGCTGTAGGCAACTATCATCAATTATAAGTAAAGATGTCCCAAAATAGAGGGAGAAAATCCGGGGTGTGGGGTCAACTGGCATTTATGTCAATGATTGCAGCAATTGGAGGGTCTTTATGGATCTATTGTGTGGTGCAGGTGCTTATATGAAAATTAATGTTTAATAGTCATTAAAATCAAGCAAATTAATATGCCAATAGTCATTCCTCAATCCTCATTTATTTGTTATTAGCCTCTACATGGGACCAGTTTGGGTCCAAATTGATACGGATTGATCTTCTAAGAGGGCTGCCAGCATTGCCATGTTAGCAATTCAAATCAGTTCTCACTATAACATCACTCATCTGATGAACAGTATGAGAGAGTAATCATATACATAAATCCTCTTATGCATAGAACCAACCTTTGCATCTGGTGCTGCCTTGGTGTTTTCAGCACCCCAAGGCACATTGTGAAGCCAGACAGAAATAAATGGTCCATTTAAAACTCTCCAACTCAGATTCTCCAAATCAATTTCAGGTCCTTGATAGCCTAGCCTTTGTAACTTCACAGGTTCCCCATCAATTAGATCACTATTGCTGCCCTTGCTAGTAGAACTGCCAGGATAACTAGTGGGCTCCCCATAAGCTTCAAATCCAGGGGCAGGCACAAAATAAAGACATCCAATGTAATGCCTCAAATGCATGATTCGAGTGAGAGCCTACAATAATAGGTAATGTAAAGAAAATTACAAATAACCTCAATCCTTGTAAGCCAAAGTAATTGCTGTATAAGTATAAGAAGGAGAATATATTATTAAACTAGATTGGCACTGAAGTGTGGTTAGATACTAGTTATACATATCTAGTGCAAAATATCAAAAGAATGTTTTTAAATTCGGTACTTTGGCTTTAAATATTCTACATTAACACAAACAACTTTATTGTAAACTTTGTAGGTGACTAATAATATCATATGATTAATTGCTCTTTGATTTATGTTCTTGCCTTCTACCAAAGTATTAGAAGATAATTAAAGCAACGATAATTCATATTAAAAGGCACAGCAATGAAAGAAAAGCATCATAAACAAACATGTCATGGTACTTATTACATGGCTTACTAACATAAAAATCTATACGAGCACTTCCCATCCACCTATACTTTTCAGACTCGATATCAATATCAGCCACCAGACCTGAAACAAAATTTTCAATTATGTTACAGCGAAATCATGGCCAGAACCAGATTCTGGCACAAGTAGCTTTAGATGCTTTTGCACATCCACCTCGATTTCAAAAACCAATATATGGTGACAGTAATCAATAATTACCCCATGCAAGCATCAACACACTGAAAAATCTGGTTTCCCCTTGTGTGATGGTGGCCACATCAAGTGATCGCTTATGGCCTGACAGCATTTAATACAAAGTCAATAATTTTCAGCAGCACACTGAAAAATTTAATATTGGTCACGTGTGACAAGTTTGAATGACGATGAATTGAAAGTTTGAAACCTCGTATAATGGCAAGAACAGCATTGGGTATTGAACAAGGATCACCCACTGAATCAAGAAGAGACTTTGCCATGCCATTTCCAGTACCTTCATATATAATCATTCATTTTAATAAAAATTATGGACGAGATAATTAGAATATTCACATAACAAAATTTGTAAGACTAAACTCATCATTCAGACGTTTTAAAGTAAATAAATAAATAAAACCTGCAGGAACTACTCCAAGGGGCATCTTTATTGCAGTGTCCCAGTCCTGCCTCTGAAGCAGTCCATTTACAACCTACTAAAAATGGGTGACGCCAGTAAGATTATGAAAGAAACGGAGACAACGATGTTTATAAAAGAAACCTCAAAACAATCATTAGTAGACAGCCATTACAACAATCATAACGGTATTGTGCATGAACTGCATCCAACAACAATAATTATCTCGAGTCCTACCGAGAAGTCAAAAATCTTAATTACGATGATTAAACAAAAAAATAAAATAATGTCAATGAACTAACCTCAGCCAAAATCCCATCTCCACTAACACAAACAATCCCATCGTACTTGGAAAAATCGAGTGACTCAACAACTTGCTTTGCGTGGAGCTGATGCTGGGTTTCTGATAAATAATAACAAAATAATAATAATTACTTGGAACGTATAGATAGTATAATTTTTGTTATAATTGCTGACTTCAATTAGAATACACTAACAATAAAATTATTGATTTTTATAATAATTATTTTTAAAATTCATAGCTAAAGTAAGTTCTTATAGATTGAGCATATAAAAAACTTTAAACTTATTAAACTTAACTTAGTGATAATAATAAAGCTTAAATACACTTCTAATTCAAATGAGTGGATTTTAATTTTGATCTACTTATAAAAAAATTTGTTTTTCATTTTTTTTAAATTTGAAATTACTATTTTTTATTTTTATAATGAATAAAAACTAGTTTTGATTTTATAAAATATATTTTTTTTCTAAATATTAAGGTTCATCGTAAGATAGACAAATAACACTTATTTTAGAGTAAAAAAAACACATCAAGGCATCACATTCTCACATGGCGCTACAAACACCTAGGATGATTGCTTAGCTTACATTAAACATGATGTACCTGAGCAATTAACTAGTGTCACATAGTAAAGACTAAAAAATTTGATAAAGTTTTTTGAAACAAAAACCAAAACACATCTTTATAATGATTGAAGTCAAAACTCACTCATTTTACACTTTATAAGTACTAAACACATAGTTAAGCATAATAATAATGATAATAACAGAAAGGGATGAAGGGAAAAACCAAAACCTTGGACTGTAAGCTGCATTTGTGCGTCTTCAAGTAGAGGCTTGACTTGATCACGAAAAATATTGGTAGCAGATTTGGCTCCCCCAAATGGATTAACAAAAACAAAAAGCCTCTTAGGGCGTCCTGTTAGATTCAAAATCAGAATTTGCCACAAAAAATTAACCACACAAGCTACCAGAAATGATTTGAATTAGTTACCGAGAGAATCGATAAATTCACCGAGCTTCTGGCACCAGAGCCTATGCGATTCCTCGGACGAGGGCCGAAACACGACGTCGTTTCGAACGAGTTTTCCTCTTCTGCCACCACCACAGCATCCATCTACGGTTTCCACGATGGTTTTGAGCCTGATATAGGGACCGTCGCAGGCGAACCTGAGAACCTCTTTTTCGATGGTCAAATTCCGTTGAGCTCCCTCCGGCCACCACAGCCTCCCGTCGGCGAGCAGAGACAGCTGCGTCACAGTCCCGTCGACGTTGACCCGGTCGGAAATTATGGCGGTGGATCGGTCCATTTGGTACGTGAACCGGTTTTATTCTAAACTAATAGCCAAAAAAGTCAACGAATAATGCTAATGACTTGAGTTAGGGGGGAAACATAGTTAGCTTGCCTTGTTTTTCAAGCCAACACGATTGATTCCGTAGTTTATCCATTTTTTTTTTTCCTGACCTCACCGAACAAATTTTAAAATATAAATTCTCTTAATAATAAAAGTAAAAGTAATATTAATAATTAAAATATTAAATAAGGTGATAAAAATATAATAATAAGAAGAAAAAAATATTTAATATTATTTTTTTATTTTTTACTTATTAAATAACTATAATTCAAATATATCTTTTTTTTAACCAAGCAATATTTATTTACATCCTACTTATTTTCTCTTTTATTTCTTCACTCTTATCAAACACATTTTTAATTTTAATTTTTAATAAACAGTCTTTGTGACATTAATTTTCAATATAAGATACATAAAAAAAACCATACATTGATTAAAAAAGTCATATTAACATTTTATTAGGTGAGCTTATTAACATTTATATTAACTTTATGTAATTAAATAATAATATAAAATTATTTTACATTTTTAATACGCAATCATTAAATTCAATAAATATGTTTTAACTAATAAACTTATTTTTTCAAATATTTATACACACTATGATGTACATTTGATAAATAATGCTTCATATCCTTTAGCTAATAAAATCATTTTTTTCAAATATTTATACCCAATATGAGAATAAGCATTTAAAGAACAAGTATGAAGCAATGTGTCAAAATTAGTTATATTTGGATTAATTTATTTTAGAACTAAAAAATTATTTATCTAAAATTTTTGAGAACTTTTTCAAAAAATAAACTATTTTTCAAAAGTTATTTGTAAATATACATTTAATATTATGTTTAATAAAATTAACTTGATTAATAAATTAATTGATAAATGTTAAATAGCATAAAAAAACACATTTAATATTTGATTATATACATGTTTGTGTGAAATTTAGAAACTTATTCTTACTTATTTTTTTTAGAAGAAATAAGTTAATAAGTTATAACTATAATTATTTTAAAATATATTTAAAATATAACTTGTTAATATGATTCTTTATAAGTGGATGAATGCTTGTAAATATATATAGAGTTTGTTAATTTATATCCACTTATTTTTTAGAAAAAATGAGTCAATATATTAAAATTACAAAAATTTAAAAATATATGTAAGGTGTAATTTGCTAACTTATTTGTTTTAAAAAATAAGTGATTATAAATTAATAAATATTTATATTATATATATGTGTGCACGTGTAAGACTTTCTATTTTTCAGTCTTTCATACTCTCTATTCTTTCATACTCGCTATCATTTTAATAATCTCTTATTGAGTTGTATTTCACTATCCTAACATGCATGTGATTTTTTTATATATATTTTTAATATTAATTAAATAGTTTGATGTAGTTGAATATAAAAAATAATTTTAATTATATATACTCTATTATTTTTTATATGGCATTTTATACAACAATCACATGGATCAACAAAAACAATAGACCAAGTTGGTTTTATTAATTTAAAAAAAAAATGTTACTAGCTTGACAATTTTATTTTCATTGATCATTATTAAATTGTAATGCACCACTACCTAAATATTTTAATTCAATAAAAAAAACCACATATATTCATAATCTTTAATAGGGATATATAAGAGAAAAAAATGTGTAAAAATTATAAAATTACTTATTTTAAAGATCATCAATTTCTTCAAAATTATGTCTTATAAAAAAAATCAGAAAATATACTTTATCTTCATAATTCACATATATTCAATGATATATCCTTTTATGTTTTTAATATCAATTCAACAATTTAACAAGTTATAATTGAATATCATAAACTCATTTAATATATATACATATATATGTTTTAGAAATCAAGTTGGGTCAAATGCATGTTTTTGATTTCTAAAAATTGATTTAATTTTTTATTTTTTTCAATCTATCATTTTTATTATCTTTAATTTTAATATTTAAAAATATATATTAATAATTAAAAATAATAATATATCAAAATATAAAATATTTAACATAAATCTATAATATAATTTATATGTTAAAAAATTATTTATTACAGATTTTAATTATTATATAATTTATATATTTAAAATTATTTATTTATAAATTTTAGTTGCATAAAATCAATTTTATATTTTTTTTCAATTTTATATTTTTTTTATAATGTACAAGCTAAAATGTTATTTTTCTTTTAATTTTGTATGATATAAAATGGTAAAAATTGAATGATTTTACTTATATTATTTAAAATTAATTTTTAATAATTAAAATTTTTAATTAATATTATTGAAAAAACAAAAATTACTTTTTTATAATTTTGATTTTTTTATCAACTTTTAACAATATTTCTAACCAAATATTTTAATTAAAATAAACATAAATAATATATTAATTAATTTAATAAATAATTTGAAAATTAATTAAATAATAAAAAATATCAAAATAATATAATTATAAATTTCATTATAGCATATTTTTATTGATTATTGTGTGTATTTGTTAGTGATAGAATTAAAATAATAAAAAATTAAATAAATTAATGAGTATAAAATTCAAAAAATAAAAAAACTAAATAATTTAGTTTTATAAGTTTTTTAAACTAATTTATGGAAATAACGCATAAGTTACAAGCTGTCTTACCAAACACATTAAATTATTTTTATAAATAATTTTTTTTCTTATCATGACATTAACTTTTATAATGACTAATTTTTATTAAAAAACTTAATTAGTGAGGTCTATCCTCTTAATCATATTTTTTTTATTTATAAGATTTGAATTTGAGACATGAATGATTTATCTAAAACTTAATAAACTCAAGTTTTATATTTAGCACAAATATCTTTTTACAGTAAATAAATTTATTTTTTAAAATTAGAGTATAATATTTAAAAATAATTTAATCTATTATCATAATGGTATTTTAATTTATATGCTGAGGAAAATAAATATTTTTTTTATAATTAAAAATTATATTAATTTTTTAATATAAAAATCAAATTTATTCATATAAATTAGAATACGCAACTTGTAATATATTTAGCAAATCATTTTAATAATTTATAAAATAATTTTGACTACTAATAAATTAGTTTGACCAAAATAAATTTATTTAATGCTCAAATTTATTTTAATAATTTCTAAAATTTTTATAAATTATTTCAACAAATTTATAAATTATAAGTTACTAGTTTTTTTTTCTTTTTTTATATTCTTACTAACTTTCATTACTTGAAATTTGTTGTTAACCTTTTTTTATTTTGAAAAGCATTTTATCTACCTTGCTGCTCTCAATAACGAGACGTTCATTCTTTCATGCTCTCATAGGCACACGATAAGTTATTAAATGATATTTAATTATAGTTATTGAAAATACTAATGAGAGATAGAGTTTAGTTGATTCAATTGGGATTGGTCTGGTTGGGTGAAAAAAAAAAATCAGTTCTGTGGTTGATTCAATCTAATCAACACCCCTAACTGAAAAAAAAAAAAAAAGAATCAAGAAAATGATCAAATCAAGAGTCATTTCTTTATCTATCTTGTTTTTCTTTTTTTGAATATAAAAATCAACGCATTTTTATATTTATATAGGAGTAAAAAAGTAGCCAAAACCCAGATTCCACTGTTATTTGAAGTTTATCATAAGCCATCAAAGCCTTCTGCTCAAATTGGCATGAACTTGAACATCTGCATCTATGATCTCTTCCTTCTCTTGGTTCTCGAAGCGCTGGCCAGGTTCCAAGATCAAAACTTTCGCCTATAATTTGTTGCAAATAGTTCAGAACAAGACAAGCCACACCTTTAGGTACCAATTGTCCACAATGATCAAGTCCAGATAACCATCTGAGAACTGCATTCACCAAATTAAATTGTCAAGCTCGTGGCTGGAGGCAATTATCGTAAATTATAATTAAAGATGTCCCACAAAAGAGGCACAAAATTTGGGTTAAGGAAGATGTTAATCGTACATCTCATTTTGCAGAAATATGGGTGGATGGAAAAAATATAATTATATTTTTTTATTTTTTAAGTATAATAATAATATGATTTTAGTTGTTTAAATTTTAATTATGTTAATTAATTTTTTTAAATTATATATATATAATTTTAATTCTTTAATTTTAGATCGGAA
>JAMLFT010001098.1:0-33355 GCA_026544285.1 Pachyrhizus erosus | reverse complement strand
TTGTATTTAAATTATTATTATTATTATAATCTATGTTCAACTTAAAAAGTTTTGTGCATTGTACGGTACATAGCTAGTAATTTTCAATTGGTTAATAGTTACAAACACTTTATTAAAGTACTAAAAAATACATTATTTTAGGCTAAATGTGAAGAATAAAAACGAAAAATAAAATTAAGAATAAACAATTCTAAAAAAATCATATTATTAAAAATAATAGCATTTAAATCATAAGATACTTATAATGTTAGTTTTTTACGTCTAGGAAAGATAAACATGTATTAAAATGATAAACCATGATAGAACTTTGTAACAAAGCTAAAATAAATAAAAGTGAAATGATTAAATATTTTAAACAACATTCTCATCTATACTTAGACAATAGTATTAAATTTTAGTTCACAGTTCGTTTATAATTTCATCGTCACTGAAAAATAAGTGTACTTGAAGTTTTTAAGAAAGTCGTTTTATTTTTTCTGACACCTTTTGGTATTTAAAAATCTCATTTGCTTCAACTAATCTGAATCATATTTTATTTTTGTGGCACCTTTGTCACAATATAAAATTTTATTATGACTCATTTTCATATGAACAAGAGGGAGAGAATCGGTAAATTTGTATTATGAAAAAATCTACGTAAGTTCAAACTCATGTGAGACTTTTCTTTCTTATTAATTACTTTGAAAGTTTTTTTTTTTATCAAACACTAATATGTAAACTAGTAAAATAAAACTATTCTAAACAATATGAAACTTTATCTTTTGAATTTTTTTTTAAAAATACGAGTTCTTGTTCAAGTTCCATCACAATTCAAATTAATGGTATCAGTAATAGGTGTCACCGCTTGATGCTCCTTTGCAACAATCTCACAACTAGAATAGGATCCACTAAGCTTTCAAGCTTTTGCACATTGTCAACATCTAGTTGACTTGGTTTAGTGGAAAGGTTTACATCTCATTCCTTTCATCTCTCATCTTCTCTTTGTTTAGAATTTGACATTATTTTGTTCTTTTATGGAATTAATTACCACATTTGATTCTTATGTTCACATACTATATAACAAGAAACACATTTGACAATTATCACTAGAATTTAATTATATTTGTTGACAAAAGTCTGCTGCTAAAATTAAGTACAATTTTCATTGTCTCGACTTCTTGAGTTTATTCATCCTAGTAAAAAAAAATAACAGCACTTAAATGTGCTGAATGTATAAAATTATTTTTATTTATTTGGATAAAAATTCATTTGGACATCAGTTATTGACAAAATCTCAAATAATTTTAGAATAGCATTATTGGAACTACATAATGCAATTCTTCATACACCAATTTTTTATGTAAGAGAAATTTTTATTTAAATTATTTAGAAAAGTTAAAATTGATCAGATAAATTTA
Source organism: Pachyrhizus erosus (assembly GCA_026544285.1). NCBI lineage: Eukaryota > Viridiplantae > Streptophyta > Magnoliopsida > Fabales > Fabaceae > Pachyrhizus > Pachyrhizus erosus. The sequence continues at coordinate 31,958 of JAMLFT010001098.1, read as the reverse complement.
AAAAAGTAAAAGCAAACAAAAGTTATTTTAGTTTACCTTAAAGGAAAAAAATAATAAGGTGTAAGTTTTGGGTAGAAAGAATTCTATCATAATTTTTGTTGTGTGAAAATGTATATAAATGGTTTGATTCATATACAAATATAGCCAAAGCGCATATACCTATGACTTTTTTTTATCATTAAGGATAAAATATTAAGACATAAATATTAATTTGATTTTTGAAAAATAAAATATTTTTTATTTTATTTTTTTAGAATATTTTTTCTTTTGTTTTTTTAATTATTTTTAGTTCCTATTGTGAAGTACTAATATTAAATAATATTATAATAATAATTTTAACAATTTAATAATTTATCATATTTTTAAGAAGTTTAATGTAATTTTTTTTAAGTAAACTTGTTTTTAAATCCTTATATATTTAAAATAATTAATAACGTTAAACTAGTTTATATCAAATTTTAAAATATAATTTGACAAAAAAATTACATGTAATTAATGATAAGTCATTAAATTACATTATTATTATGACATTATGACTAACACTAAAAAATTATCTTACAGTAGGGATTATAAAAAAAATTAAAGGACCAAAATAAAAATTTTAGGGACCAAATTTATATTTAAACCACATATTAATTTATAAATTTTAAAATTTTCAAAAAATCATTTTGTGTCATTTAAAAAAGACAGAATGTTAATGAATAAATAATTTTACATTTTATTATTGTACTTTTATTTTCAAAAGAAATTATTTTTAACTTAAGATATTAAGCTAATATGATTAAAAATCACTAAAACAACATTCTCGTGTTATATATATATTTAATAAAATCATTCTTATTGTGAGTTATTAGCACCTCATTTAATTTAAATTTGTAGCATAAAATTGGAACAAAAATGTTTAGGTCTCGTTTACGATGACTGTTATGTTTTAAGTTTTGAAATTTTTAAAATCCAAAGTCAGTTTTAATTTTTAGTTGACTTTTTAGTTTTTTTTCGTTTTTAATTTATAAAAAAATTTTGCAAATTCAAGATGGATAAAATAAGTTAACAATTACAATATAAAAAAATCAACACATAAAGATAATTAAAAATTAAAAAAATTAAACCTTCTAAAAATAATAAAAATGGTAAAAGGAATTAAAAAAATATAAGATTTTACAAAAAAAATATTTTAAAACTATACAAATAATATAAAATAGTATAATCATAACAATAAAAATAAAGATATAGAATACTAATATTTTACAGCGTATGTTTAGTTTTTATTAAGCAAAAAATTATAAATAAATAATAATAATAATATTGAAAAATATCAATGTGATGGTGGTGGCGGCAAGAGTAACAGTGGCGATGGTAATGGTGACAAGAGTAACAATGGCGATGCCGATAATGATGATGGATGGTAGAGGCGATAGTGGTAGCTGGTGGTAGTGGCAATGATGATAGTGGTGACACGACAATAGTAATGGTTGGTGATAGTGAGGGTGGTGGCAGTGACGATAGCAACAACAATAATAGTAGTGACAACGGTAGTGACGACAATAATGGTAATGACAATGGTAAACAAATTTGTAAAATACACTGAAAACATAAGGAATGAGATTAAATTATGTTTTCAAAACTTTTTCAGAAAAACAACATAAATCAAAAGAGACTTAGATTGTCTAAATTTTTCTAAAAAGGTTTTGAAAGAAAAGCAAAGATAACAAATAGTCTAAAAAACCTTTTCATAAAAAACCAACAATTCACCCTATTAGTATAAGCAATAAATAATTAGAACATAGTGAATTTTTATACTGCTTTACCTCCATGACTTAAGGTTACGTCCAGTTCTTGACAAACCACCAAATTTCACTATATCAAAGGTTACAAGTATTTTTTTTTAACAAGTCACTTCTAACTGTATAACAAGTAATGTTTTTCCTAACCTCTTCAAGCTATTACAACTAAGTATGCTTTATCAAGTCATTTTTTGCTACACCTCACAAGTTTAAAGATAAGGGCACAAGTGACTCTCTAGCGTCTGTATCAAACAAATATAAACAGAGGTGCAAGAGTCTTATTCTCATATATGTTATGCGTTTGAGAGCTTTTACACAAGATGAGTTTACAAAGATAGAAGACTTAAAGAAAAATGCTTTAGGATAATGTGATGAGTATTTTCTCTAACATTATTTGTGTTAAGTTTTCTTCTATTTATAGACGACTTCTTCAACTTTGTCTTATAATGATCTTTATCTACATCTGTTATTGAGCGATTTGAATCAACATTAAATGACACATTAATTTTTTTCACCAACTATCAACTAATATGCTAATAGAGCAGTATGTTTATCTCCTTTTGTAGGCTCATGTCAGGATTACAAGTAACATGAAGTCTTCCTTAATACATTTCAAGATTGCATCTTCCTTATACTTCAAAACATTCTCTATAATACAAGAACATTCTTATGTAATAAGTACAAATGAAACAAAAGTTTAGATTGTTCGAAGTAATAAACATTTAGGTGATGTGCAAACAAATGATAATGTCTCTAAACGATAAACAAACGATATCTTTAAGTGGACTTTAAACAAATTATTCGCCTGTCTCAGACGATAGAACTTATTTATTGTTTGCAATATCAAAACATATTTAAGGGCCTAATTCTTGACAATAATGGTTGTGATGACAACAACGATTGTAGTGTTGGTAGCAACAATAATAGTAGTGGTATTGACAACGATGTTGACGATGGTTGTGGTGGTGATGTTGGCGACAAGAAGAGACATTGTTAAATGTAGTGAGAGTATACTTTTTAAAACTAAAAATCAAATTTATAAATATTTTTTCTTGATTTTGAAAATGAATGTAAAATTGTTTTGAAATTGAGTTATTTCAATCCCATTTTTGTTAAACATATTTTGTTTTGAAAATTGTATTTGAAAATAAAAACTCACAACCTTCCTAAAGAAGTCCTTACATATTAATTTTATGATTTCACATAAATTAATTTAAATTTAAGTACATAAAAATTTCAAATTAAATATTCATTTTTCATTTTTATCTTTTATGTGCAAATTTTAATTTTGATAATTTTGAGATGAGAACTCATAATTATTTGCATTCTTACTCATTTTATTATGTATTTACTAAAAGCTATAATTTGAAAAATACAATTTAAAAAGAAGTTAACAATATTATTTTTATTTATGTAAACTAAATGACTCATACAATGCACAAGTATAAGGACTAGTTTGTATCTAAAACTTATGATGTGTACATAATATTATAGATTTGAATCCTATTTTGTATAATATATTTCAAGCTTATGAATGTTATTTTTTATTCTATTATTTCTCTAATCAATAATTTTAAAAAATAAATACCTATTGTGATTTTAATAATCAATTAATTTTAATTAAGGATCAATTTGTTTAAAATTTAAAAATAAGTGATTCTATCAACATGTTATTAGTTTGAGTAACATTAGGTTTGGACCTATTAAGTAAGATTTCAAATTCATATTTTATAAATGAAAAATATGTGATTGAGAATAGAAATTCCACTAAAAGTGATGAGTTAGATTTTTCGACAAAAATTAGTCATTAACTAAGTTGGTGCATAATTCGTACTAATATGACAATGATCCCTTCCAAAAAGTAAAGTAATTTTGGTATAAAATAATTTAATGTAATGATTATTTTTTAGAGATTTAAAAAATAAAAAATATTATATTTGTGTTTATTTACATTAAAAAATTAATTTTTTAAAAGAAAAGAAGTATTTGAAAAAACTAATTATAATCAAAATATTCATTCTTTTCTACATTTGATTATGTTGAAAAGTTGTAACAAACACATAAAAAAATTATAACAAATTATTATTATTTTTAAAAAGAAACTGATTATTTAATAAAAAAAAGTTTAAACAAACAAGCATTAAATTATGAATATTTTTGTAAAAATTTCTATCTCATAAATATATAAGTGAATATAATTCTGTGCCTTCAATTCTTCTCTCATAATCGTCTCTTGATTCTTGAATTCTGGAGAGACAGACAGCAATATGTTTAAATTCTTGATTAGGTTTCATTGTTGGTAGTAGTAAAAAATTTAAAAAAACAATCAATATGTCCATATAAGAATTTAGAAAGGACTTACTGAAATAATAAACGTATCTTAATATATATATATATATATAGTTTATGGAAACATTAGTAATTGTATAATAAATAAACATTTCCTAATTGGAAAGCCTAAAATTTTGTAGGGAAAATTTTCCATCTGAATTGACAGTTCTTAGACTTTCCATGTGACACACCTTTTTCTTTATGGTCCATTACAAATTGTACTGCATAGATCTATAATTTTGACAGCATTGTTATTGTATTGAGATTGGGGACAACAAAGGACATGTAGGTGAAACAAAAGAAGGAAAAAAAAGAGTGCACGCGTATAAATTTTCAAATCAATCACTGTATTTTGTCCCGGGCATTACGGAAAGCAAAAAAATAAAAATAAAAAGAAAAAGAAATAAATCATGATAGAGGAAATTGGAAGCAGGGCATAACAAAACTACTTCAAAGGGCATCAAATAATGCTTAAGACAACAACAAAAAGAAAAAAATAAAAATCTATACAATTTTTCAGTTTTTGTTTTTTCTGGCTTCCATGTTAGTTCCATCTTTGAGAGTCTCTTGTGCATCATTCTCCATTCCAAGGCTGAAAAGACAAGCTGCTTGGAGATACAAAGCAGTAGGCCACTCTGGAGATACCACTTGGGCTTGCATGGCATCCCCAAGAGCTTCTTGTGCCATGTCATTCATTAAAAAAGATAAGCAACGCCTTGCATACACTGTTGGTGACACCATGGTCCCTCCATCTATGAACTGAAACAAATATAAATATACAAAGATATAGATAAGTAACTTACATTGGAATTTTGCTTTTGTGCATAATGTAAAAATTTGTAAGGTAATTATTATAAAAATTAATAAATTTATTCTATATATTAATTAATGATTAGATGATAATGTAAAAATATTTTATAAAGATAAATTATTTTTTTAATTTATTTTTAATTCATCTTAGCTACAAACAACTCAATGCTAGAAGAAAAAGGCCTAAATATCATTTACTAATGTCATGCTAAGTTTTTTAGTGGAAACTCCTAAAGATGGCTTTAGGAGTGCTAAACATGATTTTACTAAAAAAAAAAAATTGGTTGTTCAATTAAAATAAAGTTTATTTATTCTTAAAAATATATTTGAGTAGAAGTAAGAAAAAAAATATACCTTTTGTATTGTGGGTTAAAAATTTTAGAACAAATTATACTTTATATTTTATATAAATTAGACTTAATATTATTTTTTTATTATTCTTACACTAATTTTTTTTAATATTTAAAAATATTATACTAACTTTTCTTAATATTTAAAAAATATTACTTTCACACTTCTTATACATTACTCTAACACATTTCACAATAAAATTACTGTAATAGTTAAAAAACATGAGGTATTTATGTAGTTAAAAAATTAAGAAATGCTAATGTAATTTGTTTAAAATTTTATTGTGAATTTACTTTTGAAAGGAAATTTTTAAATATAAATCACTTTGTTTTAAAATTACTTTTAATTATAATTATCTTTACAAAATCAGGATGTTCCAAACTAGATGTTTAGCAATACAGTATGCAACATCGGTCATTGCAACTCTGCGACATTAACATTAAGCATAGCATCCAATTTAAGCAAGAAGTCCTTAAATTAAAATCCTCTTACTTGAGTGTAGCAGTCAATGGCAGTGACAAAGTCTTTAGCTCTAAAAGCAGTATCTCCATGTTTCTTCAAATTCAAGGTTTCCTGCATTTGACTGGTCCACAATTGAAAGGAAAGCTGCAATTTCAACATTAAGAAGGATCAACATTAGAGTAGGTAACCCAAAAAAGAAGAGAGGGAAAATTGTGTAAAGAAAGCTTCTCTTTTATATTCTCTTCAAGTGTAAAAGTCTGTTTGAATACAAAGAAGCGCTTTTAAGAATTTCTGAGAACTTCTTTTAAAAAAACTCTATTTTTAATACAAAAACTCTCAAAACACTTCCCAGTTGTATCAAAACAGGTCCGAAACCCTCTTGTGTAAGTTGAATATGGTAGCAAACCTCATTGGCAATTCCTTCATCATCCCTGTAACCAGTCTTCTCTAATATTTCATGTATTGCAGTAAGATCCAGTCTCAAACAAGCTTCACCAAAAGGTGTCAATGACAATTGCTTTGTTGAGGATGTAGTTTCTTGTCGGAGACCCATTAGAACATATGAGGGGACCTGCTCATATACTATCCAAATGAGAAATTATAGTCTTCCCAAGATGGGTATAACATTGCTTATATAACATTTTAACAATTAAATATATGTAAACACTTGAACAAAACCAACCTATATGCAAATAAGATTTTAATATATGCACAATGTTAGTGTAAAATAAGACTTTATTCATTATTTCATTAATATTATTTCATCATATTAATGAAATAATGAATAAGATAATATGGCAAAGTAGTCAATAATCAAATCTTATTGAATGTACGTATAAAGAAGTTTTACATTGATGACAAAGTAGTCATATACTTAAATTTCAATACATTTTAGTGATAATCAACCATCTTGAGTAACACAACTTGAAAAGAATAGAGTATGGAATTACTTCATCAGCATGATTAAAAGATCAAGTCTCCACAATGCTGCTCAAAAGCCAGGTTCAAAAATAAGGGAAGAAGTGAAAAATATTTGCATAGTAGAAGTAGAATAATATATCTATGAGACATAAGCGCAAACTATTATCAAAGCTTATCATGCATGGAATATACCTCTGTTTCTTTCTGAAGTGACATGAGAGATGCAACAAGAGACTTTGCATTTGGCCTCTCACGAGCCTCATATTGTAAACAACGAGAAGCAAAACGAACCAACTCAGTTCCATCATCCTTTGAAAAGTGACCCTCTAAGGCAGAATCCATCAACATCAAAAAGTTTTTGCCACGAATCAGGTCAAGTGCCTGTAAAGACAATGTGAGTATCAAATTGTTGTACTTCATTAAGTTTGGTTTATCTATTTACATAACCTCAACGAACATTAAAGATTCAACACAGATATTATTGCGTAGAAGCAGTATTCTGCAACCTGAAACAGATCTAAATAATTAATAGACACTAACTAATACGCCAAAAGATTGCAAAAGGTATGAAACGATATATTTTCTATTAATTATATAAATATGCGTAAAGAATGCCTAAATGGGATTTTAGCATGCCAAAATTACTTTTCATCAACTTCAGTAGATCAAATTCTAAATATGTTGGATCAAATTTCGTTCTTAAAATCAAGTCAACGTTGGAAACTTGTCCACCTGCTCTTCCTCCAGATTATACTAGAGAAGTTTCTAAACATGCCTCACAATAACAAATTCTTCAATGGACAAATGATCTCCATAATAAACTGGTTTATTTATTAATCGAAATTATTAGCAGTGATTATTTTGAAGCCTTCTTTGAGGGACCAACTGAGCAAGAATATATAGCAAAGTTTCTTATTTATGATATATATAAAAATGATAGTGTGTCCCACACAATGAATGTGTATTTTTAAGGAACTAACTATTAGCATGTTTGATTCCACGTTTGGGATGTAACTTACAGAAATTAATAGTTATAGCTTTCACATTTTAAACGTCATTGCATTTTCAATGAGTTTCCAAACATGCTATATATCAGCCAATTACAACATCCTTGTCCAAAATCAATGGTCTGAAGACCACATGTGGAAATGGAGTTTTAATTAGTTTGTTCAGGACTTAACAACGGAAAGAAAAACTTACATGGCTTGGGGGAATATGTTTACCACTCAAGAGATCTAGCAACAGGGTTCCAAAACTGTAAACCACACTCTCTGGTGTCACTCTACCTGCATATAAACCCAAATGTGCCAAAAAACAGCAGTCACATACTAGTACTGTAATATATATAAGCACATGCAAACCTATTCCATATATGTTTCCCTCATCTAAAAGGAGGATTTTCTTTAGGGTAGGCAGACAATAAAAAAAGAACAAATGAAAGACAGACAAGATGAGTTTCTAGGTAAATTCCCATATAATTTGGTCAAGTTTTATATTTCTAAAACTGAAAAAAATAACAATGAATTTTTTACTTATTTGCAGAAGAGGATGTCAATTTAAATGCAGGCCCGCTTGTGATACAATAAAGATCCTGTCCAACAAACAGAACAGTACAACATTATTAATGGCTCTTTGACCATTCTGAATATTTCAGACCAATCTATACTTTTATGGCTGATTCAGTGGCAGATTCCTCAGATCTCTCAGTTATCTAAAGATCAAGGACACGCACTCATGCAACCAACACACACAAACATCCTAAAAACTTTACCAGTCCTTAAGTACTCAGGAGGGGTGAAAGCCAGGTTTGTACTGTAACTCTTGCCATCTCTACTGTTCTTCATGAGTCCAAAGCAAGACAGCCTGGGATTAGCATCCTGTTGATACAACACAAGCCAATCCAAGTTACGTATAGCAAGAAACAAGGTTTAATTAAAACATGGAAGAATTTATTAACCACTCCTTATACCTGATCAAACAAGATCCTGTAGGCATTAAGATCATGATACAAACCCCTTCCTTTACTAGTGCAATATTCTAGAGCTTGAGCTAAGTAGAAAGCCACCCTCAACCTCATTGCCCATTTCATTGGCTGTGCCTCCCCTGCACCAAATCAACCATTATTCTTTTCCGTGTTCAGAATTAAAAGGCCAAAGACCACAATTTAAGGAAAGATTTAAAATCCAGCAAAGATTAACATAAAAGTTATGGTAATTACAAACAACTCACAATGAAAGAGATGCTTAGCCAGAGTTTCATGTGGCATAAACTCTGCTACTAGCAGCCTCTCTTCCCCTTCATAGCAATAACCAATCAAATTTGCTAGGCGTTCACTTCTAAGGCTCCCCACTTGTCTGGCTTCCTCCTAAAAGCACACAACATATCATGTCAAACTAAATACAAGAAAGAAAATGCAAGAAATTTCAAATTGCGGCCTCAATATCAAGGTTTTGGAGATCTCCGCAACTGCGTCATACCCACAATTGTGGCTACAACAGCTGCATTTGGAGATCTCCAAAACAGCATCGCAACAACAATTGTGTCTACATCAGCTGCATTTGGAGATATCCACAGCTGCACCACGATCACATTTGTGACTATATAGCCGCATTTGTCCGCAAAGTTTTAAAAAACAATCCATAATTGTGATTTTGGTCGCAATTTCAAACTTTTTTAGGTTTCTGCAACCACAATTGCGGTGGCATCAACCACAATTGTTCACAATTTCTTGCAAGATCAAGGATCGAGATGAAACTGCAACCATGACTGTAGTTTAAACCCTTGGTCCACAATTATCTGCAGTATTAAAGGTTTTAGATGTCTCCTCAACCGCAAGAACAATCACAATTTAAAACCTTGACAAATATAATAAAAAAGAAAAATGAAGTGTAAGTGCAAGTTACAAACTAGGAATTGGCGAGAATCAGGCCAAGCAAACTTGTTGAAACGTTTGATGGCGATCCACTGTCCATTATCAAGTTTTCCTTTGTAAACAACATTGGGAGCTTTCTCACCATGCTCAGACACTATGTTTTCTGAAGAGAATCCATTTGTGGCAGCCTTCAGTTGCTCCAAACTGAACTCACCAAAACTGGGCCACAATTTTCTCTCACCCTTCTCACCATTTTCTGCAACAAAGACAACATTTTTAAAGGAAACAAGAGTTTCTAAACATAGGGAATGTGTATGTACTGAACACAAAAAACAAAGAACACGAACCTTGGTCAGAGGATTCAAGGACAGAAGCTTTAAGGTGGGAGTGGAACCAGCAGAAAGAGAATTTAGAGCAACGAGCCCCCATGTAAGTGCAAGAGAGGAAGAAGAAAGAACAAGATACAATTGAAGGTTGAATGGCTAATAAAGAATGATCACACAGTGGTCATTGTTGTAAACCTTTGTGTTTGTTGTGTTGTGTTTGAACATAAATGGCAAAGAGTTGTCAATTCAAAAGGTTCCTACTAATCTACTTTAAGTGCTTCAACAACTCTTCATTATACCTCAATTGCTGTTGTAGTGTACACAACAAAATACAAGCTGTTAATTGTTAGAATTGTTGTTATCACTTTCTTCTTATGTCTCTCTCTATCCCTTTCTTTGAAGCAGGCTTTTCTTTCTTCAGTGATTCAATTTGTAAAGGGCCTTTCCCATCTTAGCTTTCTGTTTTTGGCTTTTTGCTTTTCTGCTTTCTCATCATTTTGCTTAGCATTTAATAAAAGGAAATTTAAGAATACTCTTTTATGGGAATTTGTTTGCTTTATATTTTTATTATTATAGTGTTACATATATGTAAATGGATATTTTTAATATAAACGAATCCCATTTCCAATCTAATGAAAATTAATTTGAATTATTAACTCCAAAAATCTAGATTTAACCCAGTGCTATTAATATCATTCCCATCATCGACTTTGTGGAGCTCATTGATCATTTCACTTGTTATATTTATTATGCATTCAAGTATGTAACAATAGAAAAATTACCAACATACAAATGGGTTTAGTTTATATATATTCATTGTTAGTATAAAATATTTTTACAGAGATATCTAATAAAAATTTATCTTACTATATCATCATATTAATGAATTAATAAACAGAAAGACATGGTAAAATGATCAAATTTTACTAAATGTCTATATAAAAGTATTTTACATTAATAATTTATATAAATTAAATTCTATAAAAAAAAATGGTGCAGAGATTATTATATCAGCACACGTTCAATTTTATAATCAATTCAATAGTCTACTCAAGTCTCAAGCCAATTGTCCGACCACTTGAACCCAGTTTTTATAACACTAGTTCAATCGCTCATGACTAGTTTTAAATTGCATCATCACTTATTACTGATAATTTCTATTTTTTTATTCTGAATTACTGAGTCAGAAAAAAACATGAATTCATTAATAATAGAGCATTTGCAAACTTCATTTTAAATTATCTTGATTTAGTAACATTGATTTTGATTTAATTTCATGTTGAAGTAAAATAATTTGTGTTTGAAAACTGTATTGCAAAAGCAAATTTATAATAAAATTTAATATAAATTTCTTATCACGATGCCAAAAATTTAGGCGATTGCATATTGAATTTGAATTTGTAAAATTAAATTTAGTAAAAAAAATAAGTAAATTGATTTTAGAAGAGTGGTGTTCTTTGGATAATTTTAAATAAAACCAGGCCAGTTTTAGATGAATAAGTACGTAAAGGATATATAAAATTTATATTATTTTTTGAAAATATGTTTTAAGAGACTTGAAAGGTTAAAAATGTAAAAAATATTGTTGAATGAATGCAAACGGTGAAACGGGAAACCTCTAATGCAAAAGTAATAAATTATTTACTTTAACCAAATCTTAAGTTGAAAGAAAGAAAACCACGTTTATGAAAATTTTACTAGTTAAACATCATAATAAATTATCAGAATCATGTTTTAGTCCGAGGCTCCCAGCCCTAAATTTGTAGTGTGCATAAAGTTTTCGAAACATGTCATATATTAGTTCATCTCTAGTCAAATGCACTTTTAATAACAAAATTGATTTTGACTTACTATAAACAACCATGAAAGTAAAAAATATTAAATTGAGTTTGCAAAATTGATTTGTAAATTTTGTTATTATTTATATACGTTAATTTGGATATATTATTATACATTAAGAGTTTTTAATACCTCTTCATGTTGAGTATTTGATATTTCAAGTGTAAAATTGGTAAAACTGAACATTTACATATGATTCAATAATAATTAAATAATAACGGACACGATAAATCCAACAACAGCAACACTAATTTGGACACATTATTGGACTATGTGAAATCTCCAAAAAAAAAAAAAAAAAACTACATTTGAAATATTATGTGCTTTTAGGAGCTACAACCCTCCCCAAATCAAGCACACCAAGGAGTATTAGAGTATTAATTTACATTGTAAAAACTTTACACCCTATTTGGTAGAAAGTGATAAATAAGATGGATGTAAATAAAAATGATGAATAGAAATAAGTGAAAAATAAAATAAAAATTAAAGATATTTGACTGAAAAATATAGAAATAGAGAGATAAGAAAAAATAGGTAAGAAATAATTTAATGAATCCTACCATTTTTAAAATGATTTCATCTTATTTCTCTTCCTCTAAAACACCAAATTATTTTCATCCACTTGTTCCTTCTTGATTTTTCATTTACCAAACAAGGGATTAAGGAGTGAAGACTGAAGAGGAACTTGGATTCAAGTATTTCTTTAAAAGCAAGATGTATGCAAAATGAAGAGATTTCAAAAAGTTTGGAGACTCACATTTCTTTTTAAAATTAAAGGTGACAAAATAGATGCAATCTAATAAATCAATTCAAACAACCTATAAAAAAGGATAAATTAAGCTCTTAATTTAGGCTAAAAATAATCAAGTCAAATTATCTTACTTTAATGGATCAAATAGATCAACTCAAACTTGTGAAATTTAAGTATTAAAACTACTAGACGTATTTAGTATGATATTATTATTATTATTATTTTAATCTTTTCACTGTTAAATTTATATAAGTTTAGATAAAGAAATAAAATGGATCAAATTGACTTAATTTAATAGGCCAACCAAGCCAATAAAATGTGGTTCAAAATAAATTTATGTAAACTCAATCTAATCTATTTTTACAGCTTAATTTATTTAGTCACGTGGTCTATTTTATCATCTATACTTAAAATACATAGTGTTTTCTTTTTTTTTGCAAAAGTATATAATATAAAAACTTAATTAAAAGTTAGTATAATATATTTTTTAAGTACACATATAATTATAAAGAGTATCTCAACTGCTCATCAATACTAATATCCTAAGGATATAAAGATAATATATATTTGTTATTTGAGAACAATTTATAAAGTTGACACTCAATTTAAAAATAAACAAACAAATAAATATAGTTTAATTATCTTTTTAGTTCTTGGTAAGAACTTTTCATTTAATATCTATAATTTAAAATATTTTATTTTGATCCATATAATTGTAAAAGCTTTCTATTTTGGTACTTATAATTTAAAACATCTAATTTTGGTTCTTATAATTATAATTTCTTGATAGATTCTTATAGTTATAATTTCTTAATCATTTTAATTTTTATTGTCTAAAATTATTTAATATTATTACATGCAAATACTTTAAAATAATTATAAAATTTAGGAACTAAACATTTGCAGGTTAAAACTGAATATCCTCAAATGCAACATAATATGAAAACTAAATAACCTTCAAGGGTGACACAACTATAGGTCAATTTTAATTTTATAATAATTTTTTAAAATTCATATGTAAATATATTAGATGATTTTAGACAATAAAAACTAAAAAGATTATATAATAGGAGTCAAAATAAGTTGTTTTAAATTATATGTATTAAAATAAAAAAAATCATTACAAACTATAAAAATTAAAATAAGATATTTTAAATTATAGATACTAAATGAAAAAAATTATAATTATAAAGATAAAAGAAAATTAATTAACTTAAAAAATATTAAGGTGGACTCGATGTCCAAAAAATTTGAATTTATGATCTGCTAACCTCCTCTTGATTTGAAGACCTTTGAATGTGTAATTGAGTGCCAAAGTAAACTACCCGTATTAACTCGAATTAGGTAAGATTAAAATAAGAATTTGCTTATAAAATTGTTAATCATGTCAGGTGCTATTCAAAGAAAGCAACACTTCATGACTTTTCACAAATGAATCAAAAACAAATTTGAAAACATATTGCGTTAGTCAATGATGTAATATTAAAAATATAAAACTCTTTCGGTTCAATTAGAGGATATAATTCTTTGTAAAACTTTTGATAATTGAAAACTATGGTGGATGTCTCTCATCTTTACACAAACCACTCTTTTGGAGCATTCACCTCCAAATCAGACATGGAATTCAACGAAATTGTTAACAAATTCAAAGTAATCACTACTCTAACCTTCACCGTCATTTCTTTCACCCTTTCATTGTTTATTGTCTCTTACCATTAATTAGTCCACTTCATTGTCTGAATACAATCTAAACTTAAATATGATTGGATAAGATTATAAGATTATTTAAAATACTTTTAAAAAATAAAAAATAAAATAATTTTTTTTATAAATTAAAATCAATTTATACATGAATTAATTTATAAAAAAAATCATATAATTTTTCTCTTTTTTTTTTTTAAAATAAACTTATCCAAACACACCTATTTTTTGTATCAATTTTCTATTCGTCGTGTTACAATTCCTGTTTCATTTTAAATGTTTAACAACAATCGGGTTTGCTATCTTGGGAAAATGCCATGTATAGCGAAGCATTAATGAATTTGGAGTCTGAGTTTATTAAATAACATGATATGGTTGTATTGAAGAAAGAGAGATATATTTTTCATCAAATAAGAACATTGAGAAGAAACTTTTACATTGAGAAGAACATTAACTTGACACTAGACAAAGAATCAAGTAAAGTTTTTACATGTATCAAATTAATGATAACTCTATTTCAAGTGTCTCCCAAATAAAGAATAATGATCATTCAAGTGTCTAGCTCAAGAAGCATAGGATCATTTAGAAGCCTAGGAAGCTATTTCATAGACGGAAATGTGACATGGCACAGATATTGACCCAAGGCCAAATTATATTCTAAAAATTGTTAGACAAGGACACGGCATGAGTATTGATATAATTGAATATTTAAGGAAAATAAACCGTAATTAATATCTTTATATGTGTCACATATTTCAAAAGAAAATAAAAATTTGGGGGAAATAAAATTAGTGTATTATAAAAAAAAATCTCCTGCGTTATTTTTATTAATGAAAATGACTTGAGAGTTCAAAATAGATCTAATCTCTTTATTTGTTTTTTAAAAACTGATTTCATTGCTCTTTTCATCCTTTAGTTTAGACTATATACGTAATTACGACTCATTATGTTTTTGTGAACAAATTAAGTTCTTTCACATTTAAAATTTAGTCTTTGTGTTAATTTTCTTTCACAAAAATTATCAAATTCTCATTTTTTATTTAAAATTCTAACAGATTGATTTGATTAAACAGTAAAAAAATTTCTTAAAATTCATTGATAGAATCATCAAAATTTACCAACAAATGTTTGGTTTCGTTAACACTGAACTTGGTGTCTTTTAAGCACGTAGTTTAAGATTCGATCTTCTATTAGTGAATAATTAGAATGTCTCTTTGTAATCATATGCATTACAAAAAATAAAATAAAATATCATTTTCCATTTTCAAATTTTATTAATTTCACTAAATTTCTAACTTCTAAAATTTTATCTCCCATATCTATTATAAATCTCTAAATGTTTGAATGGAAAATGAAAAATTAAGGATTTTAAATAAAAATTGATAAAATGGCCAGATTTTCTCAAAATTTTAAAATAAAAGAATTTAATTAACTAAAAACTAAATAAATAAAATTACACGTACACCAAACTTCATGATTTGCTTATGTCGCAGTGATGTAACCACGTGGTTGACAAAGAAAATGAAAATAATTAAATAAATAATTAAATAAATATAAACGTGTATCAAACACGTGTAATCGGTGTGTCATATCTTACACGTGTCCAACACAACACTTTCCATGCATAATAGCTATTGTCGTTGCTAGTTGCTACCATAAGTGATACGTGAGTGAAAAGTCGATCACTTTCGTCCATAAGAAAAATATTGCCTTGGCTTTGTTTTTTACTTTCAAGTTTCAACTTTCTTCTATGCATGTTTTATTGTTATATACATGTATCAACAATTTTGAAATTTTCATAATTTGAAATTTTGAAAAATTAAATTACTAAAAACCAAACCTTAGTTAAATGTCCTAAAAAGGCGCAAAATATGGTGTAAAATTAGACAGGTGTCTGAAAGTTGTGTTGGATTTAACTCCTCTAAAATAAAATAATACATTTTAATAGATAAAATCTGATTAAAATTGTTAGATAAAAAAATAATAGTTAAAATTACAATAAAAAAATATGTACATGTATAATAAATTATAAGATTATTAAAACCTTATAATATGCTCGGAAACATGTTAGACATTAATGGATGTGGACTCCCAGCACGTTGTTTTTGCATTTTCTTCGATGTGATTTTTTACTAAATATATATTTTGGATGGGAAACCAAACCCGTGGAATCATACAAATCAGATTAAACATTTTAACTGACATAATATTAAATAAATATTTACATGTTTAGTTTTACATTTAAATATAATTTTGATTTTTTATTTTAAAATAAAAATAATTTTGATCTAATTCTTAATTTTTTTTATATTTTTTTATTTATTATATTTTACTTAATTAATTTTTTTATAATACTTTAAATGAATACTAAAAGATTCAATTAGGTCAAAATAAAATAAATAAAATATAAATAAAATTGATTATTAGATTAACATTATAATTTTTTAAAAATAAAAAGGCTAACTCACTATTTTAAAATAAAGAGATTGAAATTTTATTTAAATTTTTTTTCATGATATAAAACTGATTTTAAGATTAAAATTAGTTTTATATTAAAATAAATTTAAATAATTTTTAAGTTAGATAAACAAAATTTATATTAAATTTTATCACTAAATTAATTTTAGAATAAAAATATATAAACAAAACAATTAATTTAAATTAAAATCAATTTCATTGAAAATCAATTTTACATATACTCCTCTAAACACACACTTAACCGTAATTTTTTTCAACCAAGTTTTATAGTAAAACTTTTATCTTCAGTTTAAGGGGCACAATTGCATCACATCTTTCACCTCTTTCTAGAACAATTCCCATCCATGAGAAAAGGGTCCTAATCATAAAAATCACACACACCATACTAGACAGAATTGAGAGCGCATGACATGATCTCAGCCAGATAATTGACCATACCAATTTATTAAAAACAAAAGCACAATACGAAATGAATGAAGCCCCAAAGTGAGAGAGGTGGTGTGATTATTCATACCACCTATGTGGGGATCAACAGGACCCTCATACAGGGAAAGGAGTAGCACGTAAAGGCAAAGAAAATGGTCGTTAGATGGAGTCATAGACATGCCTCAATGATGGTCTTGCATCACTCACGTATCAACCCTATCATTGCGCTTTGCCCCTCTGTGTAAGTGTGTGTTATTTTTTGTCTCCCATAATGAGTGTGCACCCTTTTCTACATTGACTTACTTTTCCAGCTTAATTTGCGCAAGCACCAAACCTTTTGTTGGATTATTAGATCCTTGGATGTTTTATAAGGGAATAATATCATATATTTATATTATCCTTAGAGTAGACCCTTTGCTTTTGTCTAAACACAAATGCCACACCCCACTTGCATGACTGGGTTTACTTTGCTTAGCTGTAGTTACAAATGGCACCCTTCAAATTTTGAATACAAAACCATATAAGCAACACCAAATCGCATAATTTTGGAGACAATAATAGGTGTTGTTAAATTGGCATGGCAGCAAACTCTGTCGAAAAATAAATAAATTGGCAACACACTCTGAACTTGTAAATTAGAATTCGGATTCATTTATCATAGAACATATATTTTATTTTGTTTATAAAAATAAAATATATATATCAATGAGTTTACAACATTTCACATAATATGTTTAACTAATTAAGCTAGACTTTCTTAGTTCATAAAACATTTTTGGAGAAGAATAAAAAAACTTTGAGTATTATTATGCTCTAAATCGACGATTAATTTTATAATTTGACCCAAATTAATTGAAGCTTATAAAAATATTTTGAAGTCTCCTTAAGAATTCAAAGGCTCTAATTTCATGGATGATTTTTGTTTGTATTAATAAATTGAATTTGAAAAATTATCTGATTTGCATGGGTCTCATGGGAAGCTAAATTATATACAGGAAGTAAACACGTCTCCCTTTTCAATATTACTATAAATTATGTTTCTGTTTAGACTAAGCACGCGACTTTCTCCTTAAAAAACGAGTTCGCTTTTGTTGCTTAGTTCTTGAATTTATTTATGTGAATTGGTAGCTTTCAAATTTATACAACTTGTACTAACATTAGTTTTTTTTTACTTTGTTAACTAAAGATATTTAAAACCACTAATTTGTACTAAATTTATATGCTTACTTGTACACATAAAATAAATTTAACAACTAAACCACGAGTGGTGGGAGATATTTTCAAGGGACCAACTGCCCTGCCTTAAGAAAATATTTTATGTTTGCATTTTTCGTTCTCATTAGTAATTACAAAAATATCAGCTCTTTTCCTATTTTTGCATATTTTTATAAGAAAATTAGTGGTATAGTAATTTATTATTTTTACCATTTTCTGTACAAATCTTTGAATATAAAAATAAAAATAAAATAACATTTATATTACTAACAAAAAAAACATATTTTAAACCTGATCACTATAAGTTTTCTATCAACTTTATTTCGTATGAATAAATAATAGAATAAATCACATAAATCATTCTTAAAATTTTATAAAATTATACAATATTTATTTATTTTTTCACTACAATAACCTCCATGACAAAGAATAGTATAATAATATATAGAAAAATGTTAATATAATATTTTTAAATATTAAGAGAACATTAATGTAATATATAAAGAATTATTAATGTAATATTTTTAAATATAAAAAAATAGTATATGAATAAAAAAATAATATTAAGTGTAATTTAAAAAAAATTAAAAAATATGAATGTAATTTGTTCTATATATAATATATGTACTGATAGTATACAATTTTTTTCTCTATTTAGTTTAAAAGATTTCAACAATACATTACTATCAAATTCCTTTTATATTCTAGTAATGTATGTTTCCAAAAGGAAAAAGGTTAAATGTTCAGTTATATTCCCAAATGTATAGGCATCCTTTTGACCAATTTGAATGGCAAAATTAGACCTCTGTATATCCTAATGTTGCATATATGAACAAATAATTATGTTACTTCTGGAAGCTCCTTAGAGTTTGCATTTATTATATTAGGTAACAAACAAACACCGCAAGCCGAGAGTATTCTTAGTTGTGATAAATGAGGCAATGCATATGCATGGAGGATGGCCACAAGATATAAATCTATCACCTCACACTTGCTGGATTGGCAATAAATTTGAGAAACATGATGCCCCATTCGATTAGACCAAGTGCTTCAACAAAGGAAAATGCCACAAAACGCGTTAAGCAGTGTAGAGGGGTACCCCATGTGACAAGTAGATGGCACATGTGACATGCTGCATCGGCAATGAGCTAATGTTATGAAGGAGAACCGTTCGAATAGAAGGGGTACCTAAAACATCCAAATTGGGTTTGCAGACACGGGACAACGAATGGGACAATGGACATAGAGCATTGTTATGCATAAAAAAGCACATGCAGGGTCAAAGCAACATGTGCTTGCTCATGTCACTTGTCGCCATTTCAAATTTTAAGAATAAGTCACGCTTGTGTTAGTTTCTTTTGATTATTACCACCAAACTAATCATTTCAGAGATAACGAGCCCTCCAATAAAGCGTAATTACCAAAATCCTACATACCCATTTCCACTTTGAACCTTTCAACATGCAAAAAACCAAAGTGGGTTTGACACGTTGCATTTTATTTTAACTAGGTAAAGTTGGTCTAGGAATTAAAATTCCCCCTTTTTTTTACATTACCATGTGAGTGCAAGGAGAATTAACAACCAAAAGAAAACAAAGACTGTACAGCATTGTGCATGTGGGATCAATTTAGGTAAAAGGGGGTGAAAATTTTCTATGGCACATGCTGATGGTGTAGATAATTTAACCATGGCATGGGATCTGAGCTGCAAAATGTTGAAATGCACAACCCAGTTTCAATTTCACTAGTACAAATCAGGCTACTAATTTGAATTCACGAGTGAATGTTCAGACAACAAATCCTTCAAATTGAATGTGGTTGCAGCTTTCCAACAGCGATCTTGCAGTGGATCCAATTTGTACAGCAGAGGCTCCTATATCTATGCACCATTCATGGCTGAGTCTGCATGTAGTGTATTGCCATCTTCCATGATCTTGCCATTCACTTGAGTTCTCTGCCTCTGAGCAAATCAAAACAACCATGTTATGTCCAAATCAAAGACAAAGACATCACATAAAAGGAACAAGGGTAAGGACAAGTGTGTTCAAAGTACCCAATCTGCAGGGTCACCAGAATTCCCATTCAATAGCTTGTGGTTCTCCTCTTTGGTCCTGTTGTCTTTGTCTTTGGTGCTCAAAGGTAGCAAGGTTGCAGCTGCAATTGACCTGTCTGGTAATTCTGCAGAATAACTAAGTCAGAACAACAGCAAATAGCAACCAAGTACAGACAACAGCTATGTAATTATGTATATGTGACAAATTGCTAACCTGGCAATTTCTTGTCAATAAAAAACACCACCATATTAACAGTGTACCTGCCAGCCATGGACAAAAAGATCAACACAAAAGAAGGCATAGACGACAGTTTTCAAATCACAAAACAGCATATGCTCCTTACCAGGCAACAACTACATCAACCGTGTAATGTTTGCGAGATGCTACTATCAAAAGACTCTGAACAACAGCAAGCAACCACCCTAGCTGCTTTATTGACCTAGTGGTTCATCAATGTCAACAGTTACAACAAATCAGAATTTAAATTTAAACATAACAAAATATGTGATAGGAAGGACCGAAAATAATAAATGAGGACTGCTAACAACACACTTTCTTATTGGTTAAAATTTATTAAAACCTATAAAATCACAAGTGAGATTCATTAAATAAGGTGTGTGACCACACACAATTTTGTAATTTCCAATAAATTTCAGTCAATTATAGTGGTAAAGAATGTGCTATTGGCATTTCTCATAATAAATTAGCCAAACAGAAGTTACTGCAGTAAAATCTCACGATAGAAGACATTTATAAGGCAATTTTACCTTCGAGTGCCATATTTCTGATATGTAAGCACAAAAACAAGAGTGAAGATCATGTGTGATGAGAATATCAAATCACCACATCCATAGACCACACCACGCGGAACTGCAGATAAGAATTTAAATGAGTGCCAAGACAAACACAAAGGCATCAAATATAAACGACTCCAATACAATAATGTATACTTACAATTAATAAAGAGCACTTCAAGGACACTATCTGGACGGGGCAACGTGGCAAGTTTAGACCCCTGCATGACACATTAAGTAGTTTAAAATTATAAGAATCTTAAAAAAGAAATAAATAGAAGATCTTACACAAATATGCTATCTACATGGGTAAGAGACGCAATACTTAAACACAGCATGTGATATGTTTTACAAACACGTTCTCAAATAATTTTACCTTACGACAATGGTAGTTTGGACCAGGAAGTTGTGTAGAGTAAAATGTGATTATGCGAAGAACTTGAGAAGCCTGCAGTACACAAATACACAACAGCCAGATGTAATGAGAAAACTGGCATACTCATATATACAGAATAGGTACTTAACTCTATCTGAAGCATTTAAATGGCCAGAAATATACTGTGCGGACCATATAAGAGGAATAGATACCAAGGCACGACAACATCACATAATAATCAACATTACTTATGAGAGCATTAAAGCCTGCATTTTATACTTTTGACTCATCCTATAATTCATTGACCTATCACCCTAAGAACTTATCTATTTAATTAAGATTCCCAAAAGATAAAAGAATACTTTAATAAATGAGATAATGTGATCAACACTTACAACTAAGAATGCTAAAACCCTGCACCATATTAGAACTGTGTAGATCTTTCTGCTCTTCAATATGAAAGGATGAAATGTCCACTGCAAAATCACATATTGAAGAATATATATGAAACTTCCAAAAAAAAATAAAGAAAAGAAAACGACACTTGTTTAACTGAGAAGTTCACAAAAACAAGTCATCCAGGCCGAAAGGCATTTTTGAAAAAGGAAAATAAGCTACGGAAACAGGGATAATGTTATACTATATAAGTCAAATCTTGCAGTAGCAGAAATGTCAGGAAAATTATTTAACAGGAAAAAAGCCACCGAATCAAGATTAAAATAATCCTTCACTGAAATTTGTATTAAACCACTAAGAAGAAACTTCAAACCACAAAATAAGAAATGATATTTTCTTTTATTTTATCTGTTATCTTTTTTTAATTTTCCAACAAGTCATTCTCAATAGTCAGTACAAACACCTCGTGTAACTTTTCAAGTCTCAGAAAGACACAATAAAAGCAATATATAAGAGGCTTAACAGTAGTATTCTGACTTCAAGGAAACAGCAGACGGTGGCAGTATAGCCCACATATTCATGATCAAGCCATATTTTTACCTTGAGAATTATCACACCAAAAAAAGTTCATAGTAGAATATAGAATTGTCTTTATGAATTGTGATGCCATAGGTAGGTAAAATATAACCCTATCACAAGAGCCACCTACCAGATATTTAAAAGGTGGGCATAAAAAGTTGAATGCTGACACAATACAGTCATACAGTTAATATATAAAAACTGAGACAAAGAACGGAAAGGGGGATTCTTACCAAGACAAACGATATAAAAATCATGGAAAACAGTGTTTCACTTATGTAAGCTTTGTCTTGCCCAAGCTCCTGTAATAACAGCACCAAGATTAAAAATTACAAGGGCATTCCTATCATTCTATGTATTGGTTTTTCCAAAAGAAAGAGGGGAATGACAATTACAAACCGGAAGAAGGAAGAATCCAACATCTTGTAGAGTAGGGCCAGGCCTATGTAAATAATGAACTCCTCGGGCAGCCAAACCATGTATATACTGTAGAGAAACAGATAAATTTCAGACATCAAACATTGAAACAAATATTATGTGCTGTAACCAAGTAAACCAATGTACTATACTGTGTTACACTTTATGCATACATAACATGGACAAGAATAGAAACACAGAAACATACTTTACATACTTTACAAAAATTTTCCATTCTTATTTCTTTCTCATAGAACATTGGTCGTCAATATCTTCTGTCAACAACTAGCTGCAAACTATTAAATGTTTCCAATGATGGAAATGAAACATTTGATCCTCTTCCTAGAACCCAGACTTTCACGGAGAACTGAGGTTAAGGTAAATTTGTTTTTGAGATGCAAGAACAAATAACTCATCATCTAAAGCAAACCATCATAGTTGGAGAATATGACAAAAGATTCTTCAAGCAGTTACAAGCTCCTCAAAGTCCCTAATTAAAACACTGAGCCATCAACTCTGACACTTCATAATCGCTGACAAAAGCTTTCAGTGATCAAACAAAGTGATAGTAATAGTATTATAATCCTCATTCGTTCCTACCAGAAACACACAAAATAACAAAAGCAAGTAATTGTACCATTAACCACACCAACAAACAACAGGAACAAGAAAAACTGAACTCCATGTAGCATGCAAGTTCCAATCCAACAACCATAGAACACTTTCAGAGAATTTTCCTCTCCCCATCAAAGGGAAACAAAAGGAACCTTCTACACAACAGGGAAACCACAACTTGGGCAACCATACTCAACCATTGCACCAGGTTGATCAAAATAGGAAAAAATACCTGAAAAACAAGACCAGCGAGAAGGTACTTCCAATTCTCAGCAAGGAGGTTGATCTCTGTAGTTGTCTCTGCACAAATTCTCTTCCATAGCTACACAAACACACACCAAATACCAAACTAACATAAACACAAGAACACAAAAAAGGAAAGAGCAATACCAAGAGGGGGACAAATAAGCAACCTTTGAAGCCTCACGACCAATGTAAAACGACATGTTATTGTCCCTGTTGTCGTCGTTGATGGGTTATACGCACAAGGACCACTTCCATATTACTTCATAACCACGCTGATGATAGAGTCAACATTGATTGGCCAATATGAGCAAAACCCACATAGAATTAATCCCTTTTTTAAACTTTCCCACTATCCAAAACTGAAACTTTGGCCGAAAGGAAGCACACCCAGAAAGGGACACTAAACTGGGTATCCGAATCCGAATCGGGAAGGGAAAAAGATCGGTATTGAGAGGTTGATCACACACAGAACCGTATCCCAGATGAGATGAATGATCACAAGAAGAAGAAGAAACAATTCAAAAGAGGTTTTGTGGGCAGAATCAATGGAGAAAATGGAAACGGAGGCGCAATGGTCAAAAGGGGTTTTCCTTTCTCTCTCTAGTTTTTCTCTCTCTCCGATTCTTCTTCTCTTTCTCGCAGTGTTTTTCTGACTGCTATGCACGCGAGATGAACACGGCGAGACAGTTGAGAAGAGAGTAGAAAATTATAAAGAGTGCCCCAATTTTTTATATTTCCAATTCACACTATTTTAATCTTCTTCTTTTATAAGTTTATTTACACATAATAAAAATAATAATTAATGATAATTATGTAATTAGTTATTCTTTTTGAAAAAATATTGGCAAATTTATCATTTTAATATTTCTTATAACAATTACTTTAAAAATTACTGTTCCTAAGATAACTTTTTTTTCATTGATGATATAAAAATATTTATATGAAAGAAAGTTAAACCCTGATAAATTGTGTCCGTCTATATTATTTTGTTTTCTGTTTAAGATAATATACATATTTTAAAAATAATTTTATTTTGCTAAACTATCTTTGTTAATTGCATTTTATAATTACAACTATACTTTGGTAGTGTATTTATTTTTAGAATATTATTAAAAATAATTAAAAAAATTCTTAATATTTTAAACTTACAAATAATTTGAGATAAAAAATATTTTAAAAAAATAATTACAATAGAATAAAAAGAAATTATTTTTTTTCATTATATTATTGATGTAAAAAGCTTTTCAGATAACTAATTTTTATTAAAAGATTTAACTATATGATTAATTGATCTTCTCTTCTAATTACATGTTTTTATTAACAAAACTCAAACTCACAATTTTATTTAATTAAAAGAATATAATAAGATACATATTTTTACAGAATAATAAGATACATTTAAAAATGTTCTTTTTAGAAAATAAATGATGGTGTATTAACTATTTTCATAATAAGGTCTAGACCGAAAAGAAATTGTTTTCCTAATAATAATCTATAACAATAGTAAAAGAATATCTTATTTTGATTTTTATATCTTTAATTTATCTATTTTATCATTTATCCTTTTTCTCTCTTATTTTATGTCTTATTTTAGAAAAACAAATGTGTACATACAGTTAATGTCTGCCTTTCTACTAGAAAAATGTAAATAAAAAATAAAAATTTACTCATTTATTTACTATAATCGTACAAATTTTATTATTTAATTCTTACATTTAAAATTATTTATTTTATTTTCTATATAAATATTTTTTATTTTTTTATTTTTTATCATTATACAATTTTATCTTTTAATTTTTGTTATTTTATAATTTTAAATATTAAAAAAATTAAAAATATTTATATAAGAATTAAAAGTGATAATTTTTAAATAAAAACTAAAAGATAAAATTTATATAATTATAAAAATTTAATGAGTAATTTTTTCATAATAAATTTATGGTTTTTATTTGAATAATAATAATAATAATAATAATAATAATAATAATAACCTTTTAAAAATACAAAAAAGAGTGGAAAGAGAAAACGAGAGAGATCGCCGCTTACAACTTTTCCTTGACGCCAAATTTTTCTCTCCCAGAGGATGTTACGACGAAAATGAGTAAATGAGACCAAATCCACAAAACAAATAGAATCTTCTTGAAATAACCAGCAGTGTTACCTAATTGATTAAATTAAAATAAGATATCGCTATTGTTTTTTTTATTTGAAATATTTTTAGTAACAGTGACAGGATTATGATATGATTCGGTGAGGCTTGACTTGAGACAGCAAGAGCCAATAAGGAAAAAATATATTTTTCTATAAATCATCCACTTACTTTATAAAAAAATATATATTTAACATTTTCATATAAAAATAAATAAATCAACAAGAAAATATTGTAGGAAAATTTAAAATTATTCATAAAACAAACATAACAATGTCTTTTACTTTATTTTGTTATTTTTTAGAATATTATATATATATATATTAGTATTTTTTTATTAGAGTTTAATTGCCATCTATTTTCAATGTAAAAAAATTATATTATTAACTAAAAAATTTATTTTTCATTCTTTTATTTTCAGTCAAAATTGTTCTTGGTCTTATATTTTTAAATTGATTAATTTAATTTTTTATTATTTAAAAATTTGTGAATTTATTCTTTCTTTACTAACTATATTAGTGACCACAATGTCACAACAAATAGAGTGATTTGTGGTATCTAAAATACAATTTTTTGGCGGTTTGGAACCCCAAAAACTTGCATTCATAATTTCTTTAAATTTAGTATTTATTGACAGTTTTTTGTTTACCATTATAAAGTGATCATATTTCAGAGATCTCAATTGCCCAATTTTTCCCAACCTCAACCTCCCTCAAACCTGTTTTCACCTTTTTGTTATTTTATTTCTTTGTAAAAAAGAAGCAAAAGGAAAAGCACTCTAAACTCCTACTTCCTTTAAACTTAAATATATAGAAAACAAAATTGCATTATATGATAGACTTCAATATAATCAAATAAATAATTACTTCCTATTTAATTATATTATTTTTATAACATTTTTTAACTAATAGTGATTTTATTTTCAATTACTCGTTTTTATTTATGATATCAACTTTAATAAAAAGATATTTTAAAAATAATATCATTTTTATTTAAGATTAGTAAAATTAAATAAAGGTAACTAATTTTATTAATGTAAAATTAATTATCTTTTATATTTAATTTAAAAAAAAAGTAACACTTTTTTCTATGATCAATTATCACAATGATGATGCTTACTTGAAAAACCACCTTAGCAAGCTATATCACCTATTAAAACCATTCAATAGTAATCTGCTCATTATTTTTTGTTGAACATATGCATCGGTTTTCCTTCCTAAAAATAATATCATTGAACTTTACTATGTGCTTAGAACCACTTAAACGAAAGGTAGGAGAGAAGAAGTTAGGGTAAGTTAATGATTTTTTTCTTTAGATAAGAAATAAAATGAAAACCTTTTTGAAAAGGGTCAGATCCACCAATAAAAACTTTCACACTGAAATAAATAGAAATGCATGTAAATTCTTTTCTCCCCCTCTAAAAATCGATAAGCTTGAGCAGGAAAAAATGTTATGGAATATGCACAACTCGTACTACTACTACAAGCTTGCATCCATTTTTTATTATTTTTTTCTTTTTTGGATTCGTACGGCTGCATCCATTTATATATTAATAAGTATTATTATATATTAATAATATATGTTAACAATTATATATATTAATTATTATTCTTATATATTGTTATTTATATATATATAGTCAAAATAATTAAATAATATTAATTTAATAAGTTATTTATTTAATTTCCACCATATTTTTTTCTATTACTCTTAACCAAATAGCTTCTATTCTCACTATATTTTTCACCCTTTTTTTTTTTTTCACCTACCTAATTTTTCTCCTTTTATTCCCTTCCTCTTTACCAAACAAAAGATTAATGAAAGTGATCCATAAAAAAGGTGAAATTTTATTTATATTTTAAAACAAAAAATAAAATGAAAACACAAGCAAATTTCAAAAAAGACATTATAGATTTTATTTTTTATAGTTAACTAAAAGCAAAAACCATAGTACCAAAAAATGAAACTCTTACATAGCCTTAATGTCATTGCAACCCTCACATGGCAATAATGAAGGTTTTCTCACAATGGCCTTATGAAGCACTTCCTTCAACTTAAACAATGACACAAGATGTGCAAGTTTTTCAATAAAGCAACCATTGATTTTAGACATGGAAACTATGACCTATAATTGACAATCCTCAAAAGTTCAAATGTTCCTAAACTCAAATTACCTAGTTGACATAATTTAAATTGAACTTCAACAAGATGTCATCTCAACAACACATGCAAAAAGCTCAAATCCATGTCCTTCTCATAGAGCAGATTGGTAATGTCATTACCAATGATGTTATGCTAGTGCATCTTGGTAAGCATCATAAAGCCAGAGTTTGTGTTTATGTCAAAGGAATATGAGAGATATTGGTAAACCTTCTTAAACATACCAATTAGAGTTAGGATGGAGGACTTAATATGAAGGACTAAGCTAGATCCCTAAACATTAGTGACTATAATCATCAAACAAATAAGTGTTAGCGTTCTTCTTTACTTTAATAAACTTTAGTCTCATGTAAAGTGTAACGCCCCTTTTTATTTACTTTTGATAATTAAGAAATTGTATTCAAATAATTTTAGCGCAAGTAAAATTAAAAAAAAAAAAAATCTAGCTCGTCAAGAGAATTACAATTTGACAATACATAACGTGTCACATAACATCATTCAAAGTATCCTCAACTTAATTATACAAGATAGGTAAGGTCATAATTAAACTATTATTACATTCCTATAGTGTGTTCAAAACAAAATATCATCTATGATTTTCTTCTAGATCTAATTTTATCTAATCAGATCTTTCAAAAGTATCTTTTTCTTCTAAAGAGTCTTCTCTCCTGCCTGGATCATTCATTAGCTTGAACTGATCCCATGGAGGACTATGGAGGTTGAAAAGTTTGAGGTCGTCTTCACGTGGCTGGAACACCAGTGAATCTAGATGGCAAAGTCTGAGATAAGACTACTGGTAAGTCTACATGATGAAACTGCCAAGGGACTACGATATTAGCAGGTCTAAAGGCAAACTAAACATATCATCTCCTTGAACTCTATCATAGGTTCATTTTCCACCCAAGGATATTATGGTCAAGTGGAATAATGGATGAAATTCATTTGTTATCTGCGTCTGAAAAGGTAGGGGGTGTAGGAGTGAGTCATCTATCCTCGGGTAACACATACATACAAATAGAGGATGGTCTATCTAACATAGGCTCTCATATCATCGTACATGCCTAATTAGGAATTTTACTAGTTTTAGGGTCCTTCACAACCTCCAATACTACTACCTCCATGAGAACTTACACGAGCATATCTTTAACAGTCCAATTTGCAATCTTTGGTTGACGATCATGAGTACATATCCTACTTGATACTTGGTCTATGATACTCTCAATCGGATATTGGTAATGTTCCGCTTTGTCGGGGAAGTCAAGTCGGTTTTGTGACACCTTATTTTCTTTGAGCGGTTCACAACTTGGCACCTTATCTACCCCCAAGATCTCACTGAAGCCTGAGTACAACCTTTTGTGGTCAACCATTGCATTTTTCATTCTTAATTCTCACTCGTTAAGGTTTTTAGTTCAATTTACCTTCCTTATTTCATCTATCATTTCCATTATTCATTTTCTCTTGGTACAAGTTCATACATTTATGGGTAGCATCCATCTTTATATCATAGTTATTCTAGATTGTATCATCATTATTTAAGCATTTCTTAGTTCATCATCTATCCTAGGGTTATTTTAGAGTTTATTGTCTCAAACGGATAGTCATCAAGAATATTTACCTTCCACTAATAGTAGAGGTATGAAATCATGTTTATATAATCAACCCAATACATTTAAAAAGCATAACCATTTATCATAGCAAAATAGGGGCAAAATGGTCATTTTATCTTTTTCTTTCCACAATTTCTTTCTATCTTCATATTTATGTAAAAGAAGTAAGTATAGGAGGTTTTCCACAATTTCTTTCTATCTTCATATTTTGGTCATTTTGTAAAATTTGTCCTTCTTAAAGATTTCCCCTTCACCTTTCAACTCATAATTTATTATATAGGTTCCTAGTATTAATAGGAATTAATTTGAACTATTTTCCCTAAATTTACGAGACCCAAACAGTGGTAAGATTTGTTTTTATAAAGTAGGGGCATTTTCATTATTTTATAAAATTTTGTTCTTTTAAGGATTTTCCCTTCACATTTTCAACTCGTAAATTTTCATAAAGGTTTCTAATAATGCTAGCAAGGGTTTAGATTATTTTTCCTGAATTTGGAATGATCAAACAATGGTAAAAAATTGTTTTTATAACCTAGGGGTATTTTGATTATTTTGAAATAAAGATTTATTTCTAAGGATTTTAAAAATCCTAAAATGACAAAAACATTCTTGATTCCTACTTAAGGAAGTTATAACACAGTTTCTCTAGATTTGCTGACATAAATAGACTAAAATTTCAAATTTTTAAGCTTAAGGGTATTTTGATAATTTTGGAAAAATCAAGGTTTAATTTTATTCAAACCTTTGGAAATTTGTTAAAATATTTTTACACAAGAATAACCATACCTTCTATTTTTGTTTCAAAAATTTTTAAAATGACAAAGAAATTTCAAAAATTTTGACCAGAGATATTTTGGTAATTTTCTTCTTCTTAGGGCAATTTGGTCATTTTACCAATTTCTTCTTCTTCTTCTTCTTACAGTGTTCTGATTTATGGCTCAAAATTAAATCTGAAAATTCTCAATACCTCTTTTTCTGCTTGATTACATGGCTATGAGTTGGTTCTGAATAATTTGTCATAAAAATTTTGTTTTATATTAACTTATATTCGTCTATGTTCAAATTGACTTCGCTTAAAAACAAAAATGATCCAGAGCTTTGTCCTTAACTCTAATTTTTTATTTTCTTTACCAATTTTAATGAATTTCTTGTTCAGAATGATTTGATTAACCTTACTTATGTATATCCTACCTTAAATTTGACGAAACATTAGCAAAATAAAGAATATAAACTTGAATATCTTAGAAATCAAAATTGAAAAACTTAGAATCATTTTTGAAGAATTACTGAGTCTTAGGGTGTCAAACTTTCCAAAATTGAATTCACACTATCCATAATGTTTCTAATAACAAAATTCAAAAGAAAAATGACTCATCCTACTTGAATTGAAGTTTTCCAACAAGTTTATAATTTGCTCTAATGAAGCTCCAACGTTTTTACGAAATCACGATTCCTTGGTCAATCCTTCAAATTTCTTTGACAAAATTGAAGCATGAACGATTCCTAAGCTTTCTGGATTGATATGGAGCCACGAGAGTGAGGGGTTGAGGAGAATTTTAAAAAATGAAGTTCACGATTTTCTCCTTTGATGTCAAATTCAATTGAGTATTTATAAACGTTCGTAGCTCCTTTGCTTCACATTTAAGCATGTGTAGGTTATGGGTGAGTCATATGGTGCAGGAGTAGGGTGACACAAAGGCACAAGACAGCGTCGCAGGAGGAAGGTGCTCGAGGTTAAAGCTGAGTGAGCAGCTTCAATGGTGGCAATGTGTTTTTAAAGTTAGCTTAAGTAGTTTTTATTTCATAAAAATAACAACGATGGGCCTAGCGGTCAAACGACAACCCCTACAATTACACTTTCCTTCCGTCCCTCACGTGTCTGTCTTCGAGTTTGCCTCACACCCCTTTTGTGCGTTTTACGTTTTTTATTTTCACTTAATCCCAGCGCCTAAACCTTTTATTTCTATTGGGCTGAAACTAAGCACCTAGAATGGGTAGCTCAGTTGGCACGCCTTGCTCTGCTCTTCTCTCCTTTTGGCAATGCCTCTTTTTCTTATTCTCTTCCCTTTCTTTTTTCTTTTTTTTTTTCTATTTTCTTTTCCTTTCTTTTAATTTACTGTTTTTAATTTTATTAATTCCATTTTAAATTTTTAAATTCTTTCAAATATCCTAAAAACTTAATTATATTTTTCTTACATTAATTTAAAATTTTTCTTCCCAATATTTATTTTATTTGATAAAAATTTATTTATTTTATCTAAAAATATTTATTTAATTATATTTTAATTCCAAAAATTT
>JAMLFT010001097.1:0-33361 GCA_026544285.1 Pachyrhizus erosus | reverse complement strand
TTTTATATGGACTATAAATTTTTAATTTATAAATACTCAATGACATATGAATTTCTACAATAATAAAAAATTACACAATTAATATATATGAACTAAACTCTTAAATAAAAACATAATAAAATTTGATTCCAACAACACATCATGCTTAGTCTCATCAATAATTTTATATTATCTACAATTAAATTTTAAATGTCTAAAAAGCATATTTTAAAAATCCTTAAAAACCATTGAAAACAGTACTTTTTCAAACAAACAAATTTGAATGTAGCCTTTTTATTCCAAAAGACTTTTAGCGTCTAATTTAATTTAATCCAATACAAGCACAAACGGCTACTAAATTTGGAAATTTTACTAGCAAAAAGAAAAATAGAGAACACAAAACAAAATCCATGCAAGTAAGGACAAAAGGAGACGATTGAGGCCACTAGCGCAGCATCCGAAGATGTTGGCGACCGCGATAGGCGCCTCAAATATTTTGATTTTTAATGTAAGATAGCATCAACATTAGCATCATCTTTGACAAATGACAAAGTTTGTCACCAAATCAAAAGTTACCCTGGTCCGTAATTCATACCGACACTCGGGGGCATTTATGGAATGTCACTCACATAAGCAAAACATTTCATTTACCTCACTAAGCTACGATTCTGTCCTCCTAAATCCAAATGTCACGAACATCATCATCATCATCTTCGTTTTTTTAACCCAATTCACCCTCAAAGCCAAGGTTAAAAAAAGGGAAATACAAATTACAAACACAGAGCGTACATAGCACAACATAACATAAAATCCGTAACAAAAGCAGGGCCTGCCGTTAAACCAGTGATAGCAGTAGACCAGGGGCTTAATCTCTTCAAAATTTTTGGTCTTGTTGAAGGGTTTTAAGCTTCTCTCATTTTTTTTCTCCACATTGTCTTCCAGTTCATAAATATATTATTTATATATAGAGATATACCCTTTTGTTTTTTCTGCATTTGGAGTTGTAAAGCACGTATTTTTGTGGAGTTTGTAGTGGAGGGGGAGTGGCAAGATCTTTCTTTTTGATTGGTGGAGTAGCCGTTGAGTGTGTTGGCAGTAGATCCGGTTGCAAGCTGAGTTTTTGATCCGATCTCTCTTAGAAATGGTATTCGTTTCTCATTCATTTGGATTTTCTCTTGTGGTCTTGCTTGAGTCAATTTCAAGTCTTACATTCCCTTTCAGTGGCGTGAAGCTCACTTTTTTTAAATGGATTCTTAGATATGGGGATATTGTTTTTATTTTATTTTTTATGGAAATGGGGTTCTCGTTTTTCTATGTCGATGGATTAATCTGCTATAGCATAGTTTGGGGCTTTGTTTTATCTGAGAACTGATTTCTTTTGAATGAATGTGCCCGTTTCTTATTGCCAGCTTACATTATAGGAGTCTAATTCTATATTGGATAGTGTTTTTCATCTTAAGGATGTTCTTTAAAGGAACATGGAGCACAAGGGAGGTTTTATAATTTGTATTTGCAGTTATTTCACCTGGACTTTTAGGGAAGATTAATTTACTGTGATTGTTGTCTTCTCAATCTTCTGTTTTGAACTAGGCACTGCAAATTTGTTGAGCTGGTTCTTGAAATTGGACCTTGTTGGATTTGTGTCACTGATTACAACTTTCATAAATTTGCTGCCATTATGTTGTTGCTATGCATCATTGATTGGTTTAGATGATTTTTCATTGACTTAAGTGTCACGATTTCTCTTTTGTTTTTAAATTTGGTTCAAAATTATAATCAAGCATAACTGTTTTTTTACCCTGAATAAGCTTAATCGAATAGGTCTGACCTTACTCCTTGACAATGTAGGTGCTTAACTTCAAAGTAACATATTTAATGGGTAAATTTGCATGTCTGTGTGGCTGAGGAGGACTAGTTTATTTCCTTTCCTATGCTTGTAACTGTCTGTGGGTGTGGCAATTGCTTATTGATCCCCCCTTGGTCATGATTTTCAATTAATAAATTTAATTGGGTGATAGGTTTTGAATGTTTCCATTGATCATGTTGGATGTCTATTATTTGGGTTACTCAGCTTTCAGTTAATGTAATTTATTTCTAATCAATGTTTCCTACCTTGTTTTCTGAGAAGCTTGGCCAGTCCATGAATCTTTAGCTTGTTTATCATCTATTTCACTCAAACGTTCTTTTATATTTTGGTTATTGTCAATGTTGACTTCAAAGCTAGTTGTGCATATGTTTTCTTCTGATTATGTTGCAACATGCTCTTCATACGATATCTGTTATTTAAGGAAATCTTATTTACCTTGAGTGACTTTGATTGACCTCTTTCATTGAATTAGTTATTTTCTGCTACTGAGTTTATAGTTAAATCTTCAGAGTCTGTTTTACAATTGGAAATAGTTAATACACAGATGAACTGCATGGAAGAATTAAATTTCCAACGGTCTTGTTAAACACATTTTGAAATAGCACTGAACTGTTCTAACATTGGGGTGTCTAGTGACACTTTCAACCACGTGGGTTTAAATTAAACCCATATTGCAACTTCAGTCCAAGGCAAATTATGGGATTGTTACATGCTGCTTGAGCCATTCATGTTAAGACTTTCTACAACAGAGTTAGGGGCCATTTGGTTTGAGAAAATGTTTTTTGTTTTCACTTTTAATTATAAAAATGCTAACATTTCTTTTTGGTTTTCAAAGACCTGTGTAGGAAATTTACTATTTCCTATACAAACTTTTGAAATTAAAAGTGAAAATAGAAAACGCTTTCTCAAAATAGATGATCCTTTACATTTTTGTAAAAACCTAACAACTATGTTTTATTGCTTTTTCTAGTGTGCATGTCTGGAGTTACATTTCAATTCTGTGGGATTTAAAAGGAGAGAACTCGACTTTTCCTTTTACCCACTGTATATGCGTTTCACTCTAGTTGTTTGATCATGCATAAAATTTCATTTGAGAGGTACTGAGTTCTGTTAATATAGTTGAGTTGTGGCACTCTGCATTGTAGGCTGCTGCTGCCAATCCTGTAGTTGGGTCCCATGTATGGGTCGAGGATTCTGATGTGGCTTGGATAGATGGTGAGGTCTTGGAGGTTAAAGGAGACAAAGTTAAAGTCCTTTTCACTTCAGGGAAGACGGTGAGTATACTTTGTATTATTTGCTAAAATTTAAAAATACATTTTCTTGTTCTGTGAAACTTACCGGTTTTACTTTGAGTGGTTTGATTTCTTAAACATGAATTACTGGCAGCAATCTTTGAAGCAAGATGTAATGAAGACATGTGTCTTATTGAAAGTTTGAAACTGTGTTCTTGTCTTGCAGGATCCTGTACTTTTATTTGGTATTATGTTAGATATACATTTTTTTAATTTAACTCCAAATTTGTAATTTTCTAATGTTTAAAATATGTGAATTTTTACCCTGCTCTTGTTTGTCTTGAAATTTGCAGGCTGTTATTAAAACTTCTAGTATTTATCATAAAGATACCGAAGTCCCGCCGAGTGGAGTGGATGATATGACAAAGCTTGCATACCTGCATGAACCTGGAGTCCTAGATAATCTGAGATCAAGATACGATATAAATGAAATTTATGTACGCATTACAGTTTCCACCTCTTCAAAGTTTGTGTCTGTTGCATGGGGGGCATGATTCCCCTTATTTTGCATTTGTTAATATCTACATATTTTCATACTGTATTAACAAGTGCTGACTAATATTTTGCTCCCAGACTTACACCGGGAATATATTGATTGC
Source organism: Pachyrhizus erosus (assembly GCA_026544285.1). NCBI lineage: Eukaryota > Viridiplantae > Streptophyta > Magnoliopsida > Fabales > Fabaceae > Pachyrhizus > Pachyrhizus erosus. Next base: position 29,624 of record JAMLFT010001097.1, on the reverse strand, counting down.
TGTGAACCCTTTCATAAAGCTCCCTCATTTGTATGATAGCCATATGATGGCACAATATAAAGGAGCAGCTTTTGGTGAGCTAAGTCCACATCCCTTTGCTGTTGCAGATGCAGCATATAGGTAGTTTTCATACCTGTCCTGCAAATAGATCATGCTACTAGTTTAAAAGTCTGACTATACAAATAATTGTGGATATAGGCTTATGATAAATGAGGGAATCAGCCAGTCAATATTGGTTAGTGGTGAAAGTGGAGCTGGTAAAACAGAAAGTACCAAGTTACTCATGCGGTATCTTGCTTACATGGGTGGGAGAGCTGCTGCTGAAGGCAGAACTGTTGAGCAAAAGGTTCTGGAGGTAAGAGAATTTAGACATTTACGAAGCTGATTTGTTTTGTTAACCTTTTTTAGCATTTAAATTTCTTTCAACCTTAACTTATGTCCATTCAACTTGTCCCCTTTTTTGACACTTTCTTCATTGATTTGCAGTCCAATCCTGTTTTAGAAGCCTTTGGCAATGCGAAGACTGTTAGGAACAATAATTCAAGGTGGGAAATAATAGTAAGTTTTCTGCTTATGTAGTTATATTGCAAATTTTTGTCATCCTAACTTATTTTATTTTCTCACTTGTGACTTTTTCAGTCGTTTTGGCAAGTTTGTGGAGATTCAATTTGATCAGAGGGGAAGAATTTCAGGCGCTGCTATCAGGACTTATCTGCTTGAAAGATCACGTGTTTGCCAGGTGTCAGATCCAGAGAGGAACTATCATTGTTTCTACATGCTCTGTGCTGCACCTCTGGAGGTACTGAATCTATATTGCTTACATTAATTTGTTTCTGGATTGAATCATAAATGTGAGTAATTTATCATTGAAAGAACTGTCTGAAAATGGACTTGTTTAGAACTTTGATAGAAAATAAGAGCTGGTTTCCTTTCCTCTCATAATCTTTACATATGCTTAACTATAAGTTTTGTTGTAAGATGTGTCATTTAATGAGATAAACAGCAGTAGCAAAAGCATGATCCCAAATAAACAAGGGAAGAGAAGCATGACTTGATAAGGACAAACCAAGCTCGACTATATGTGTCTGTTTTTCTCTCCACTACACCTTTCTGATGATGAGTGTGAGGACACATAAGACAATGAACAATGCCTAGATTTTGAAGATAACTAGTGAAGGAATGAAACTCGCCCCCCAAATCTGTTTGTATGGCTTTAATCCAACTATCAAATTGTAATTCAACCATTGCCTTGAATTGCTTGAAAATAGTCAATGCATCAGATTTATTTTTGAGAAAGTAAATTCAAGTATATTTAGAATAGGCATCAACAAAAGACATATAGTATCTAAAATTACTGTGAGAAAGCATTGGAGCAGGTCCCCACGAGTCACTATAAACTAGTTCCAAAGGCGAGTTATATTGTATTTGAGACAGGAAGAAGGTAAACAATGAACTTTTCCCATGCAACAAGCATAACAAAAGGGCAAAGTATCTTTATAAGAAAATTTCAAATTACAATTTTTGAGAACAAGTTGCAAGACACAAGAATTCAGATGTCCTAGTCTAAAGGTGCCAAGTATAAAGAGTTTGGCACACCACTGTTACTACTAGTAGAACTAGAAATGGTGTTTATACAAGGGGAAACATTTGTGGTAGAACCAGATTCTGAGGAGAGTGGCAGGCTAGGGAACTGATAGAGTCCATTAGGACCAACATGACCTTGAAGAAGAATCTCATTAGAGACCTGAGATTTAACAACGCAATGATTAGCATGAAACTTCAAAATAAACATGATTATCATGAGCAGACTTGCTGACACTGTTAAGATTCTTAGTTATACGAGGAGCATGTAATAAATTATGAAGGACATGAGAAACACTGGGATTGTAAGGGGAAAGAAAATTGGAAGAGCCAGAGGAAATAGTGTTCAAAGCTTGTCTATTGCTAATGAAGATCTATCTAAACTTTCAAGGGATGATGTTTGTTGAATGTTCTGAGAAGTGTTAGTGACATTTTGGGAAGCTCCTAAATCTGGAAACCAAGTAGATGATGAAGTAGGATTACAATTAGCAACCATAGCCTGAGGTTGCCTAGGACAAGAGAACTGCTGCGATGACTAATACTGAGGCTGCCATTGTGAAGGACTAGAGTGCATGTGAGCTAAATTCAGATTAGGATGATACAACTGAAACAACTGCCACTATGAAGTTCTAGAACCAGTTAGCACCATTAGCATTTGTAGATGTCTGAGCTTGATATTGTGGATTGACCTATTGTAAAAGGTTAACCTAGTGTGACCAAATCAGAAACAGACTTAACATTGAACAAAGTTACAATCACTAAAGCCATGAGCATCACAACCAAATTGTTCACCACCGCGATTATTCTGACCACTAGAACCTCTAAAATAAGTGAAAGTAGAGTTTGGATAGTTAGAGTTTGAATAAGAGGGAGAACCACTATTAGAGTGGTGATCACCATCACTGGAAGGGACATGATTTGAAGTATTGGTTTGAGTAAAATTTACATAAGACACGAACACAGAGGACGAAGAACTCTATTTGTTTTACTTCTGTAGATGAAGTTCTTGTGCAAGAATTAAACCTTTAGCTTCTTTAATGGTAATATCACATAGACGACAATCAAACTCCTTTGGTAAACCTTCCAAAATAGCATCCAAATGTTCATGTTGGGAAGTTGGATCTCATCAACAAGTGCTTTGATGTGCAGAAGATACTCATTCACAGGACGATTATTGAGAGAGGAATGCAAAGTTCAGACCTAAGTTATTTGGCTTTGGTGTGTGTTTGGTGATGAACGTAAGTGAATTTTCTCCCAAACCTCAGGAGTGAATCATTATGAGAACATGAGTGAGCATTGCGCTCGAAAACGAGGATTGCAGCCATGTAAGGAGAAATTGATCTTGTTTCTCCTTGGCAAGATACTCTAGATTAACGAGATTCAGATCACAATCAGCTTTAGTAACAAATTGCAGTGGAATAATCGGAGAAACAAGGAAGCGATGAAGACTGTGAGCTTTAATAACTGGTTCGACTTGCTAACGTCACAACAAACAATTTTTATCATTAAGTTTTTTTTGTAATTTGATGTGAAAAAGTAGTTGTGGTAGAAGGAAGAATTAAAGAAGCTTGTTGAAGATCCTACATCAACTAGTGATATGGTCAAAGTAATGTATATAAGTAGGGGTAATCCTCATCTTATAAGTTAGATTTTTGGGTTGAGTTAGACCTATAACCCACATTTTTAAGATGGTATCAGAGTCTATCTTAGCGATTTGTTTTTGGGCCTATCGAGCCATTATCGGACCACCCATAAATATTCAGTCTTATAAATTTCACGCCTCGAGATGTGTAGTCCTTAGTGTGAGATGGGTGTGTTGAAAGATTTCATATTGACTAGTGATATGGTCAAAATAATGTATATAAGTGGAGGGTAATCTTCACCTTATAAGCTAGCTTTTGCGATTGAGTTAGGCCTATAACCCACATTTTTAAGATGATATTAAAACCTATCTTAGTGATCTATTGTTGGGCCTATCGGGATGCTATTGGATCATTGGACCACTATTGAATCACCCATAAATATTCAGTCTTATAAACTTCACGTCTCGAGATGTCTAGTCCTCAACCACGAGATGTCTAGTCCTCAACGTGAAAGGTGTGTGTGTTAAAGATCTCACATCGACTAGTGATATGATCAAGATAGAGTATATAAGTGGGGACAACCCTCACCTTATGAGCTGGCTTTTGAGGTTGAGTTAGACTCAACTCACATTTCTAAGATGGTATCAAAGTCTGTCCTAGTGATTTGTCCTTGGGCCTATCAGGCCACTTCGGACCACCCAAGATGTCTAGTTTTTGACGTTAGAGGTGTGTGTTGAAGATCCCACATCAACTAATGATATGGTCAAGATAGAGTATATAAGTGGGGGGTAATCCTCGGAATTGAGTTAGGCCCATAACTCATATTTCTAAAATGGTATTAGAGTCTATCCTAGTGATTGAACTACCCATAAATATTCAGTCTTATAAACTTCATGCCTTAAGATGTCTAGTGAGGGATGTGTGTTGAAGATCTCACATTGACCAGTGATATGCTCAAAATAATGTATATAAGTGGGGGGGTAATCCTCACCTTATGAGCTAGTTTTTGGGACATTCGCTCACACCATCACTTTTGGACTTAATACGGTGGGTAATCCTTTTTTTTTTTTTTTTTTAATTGATCTAGGATAAAGTATGTAAGTGGGGGAATAATCCTCACCCTATAAGCTAGCTTTTGTGGTTGAGTTAGATTCATAACCTATATTTCTTAGATGGTATCAGAACGTATTAAAACTATTCTAATGATCTGTTGTTGGGCATATTAAACCACCCATAAATATTTAGTCTTGTAAAGTTCACGTCTCGAGATGTCTAGTCCTTGACGTGAGGGGTGTGTGTTGAAAGATCTCGTATTGACTAATGTTATGGTCAAAATAGTGTATATAAATGAGGGGTAATCCTCACCTTATGAGCTAGTTTTTGTGGTTGAGTTAAATTTATAACCCACACTTTTAAGAAAGATGAATCATATCCATCTGAAGGATGTGACTGTAACGAAGTTGCATTAATTGGAACTCTGTGATTATTGGCAGAAGTCATGAAAGGGAGTCAGAAAGCTTTGATTACCATATTAGAGAAAAATGAACACTATTATGAAATGTGTAAAATGATACGAAGACTTCGAATCTCTGTTGTTATAACCATCTAACTAAGACAGTTAAACCGAACTAGAGTTTAGTTACAGTGGTTACAATACAGTAAAGGAGAGTTATACACTCATGCTTAATCACGATAATGCATGCTGGTGTTACTTGTTAACTGTAACCTTGTTTTGAGCTTTAGAGGTTCAGAGCTTGTAGAAATGTATTTTTTTTCTTGCTATTAGTGGAAGATAAAAATGGGGTCATAATAAACAGTTTTCGAAGATGCATCATGTTGGTTAAACATTTTTTAGTTTTGAATGGTGATTGGAACGGTCTGTATTGGCAAAATGTTTTGGAAGTTCTTTACTGGTAAATATTTGCTTAACTCTTTTTGATTTTATTTATTTCTAATTTTCTGCTCCTCTTTTTTTTGACAGGAAGTTGAAAAGTACAAATTAGGAGATCCAAGGAAGTTTCATTATCTGAATCAATCAAATTGCTTTGAGTTGGAAGGGGTTGATGAATCTAAAGAATATAGGGATACAAGGAGGGCAATGGATATTGTTGGAATAAGTTCTGAGGACCAGGTATTTTGTAGGGATTATATTTCAGTTCATGATCAGTTTCTTCAAGCTTGACCTATGATTCAACGCTTTGTTTTTCCATTTCCCCCATTGCTCTTCAGGATGCAATATTTAAAGTTGTTGCTGCAATTTTGCATCTTGGCAACATTGAATTTGCAAAAGGGAAGGAGATAGACTCATCTGTGCCCAAAGATGAAAAATCTCAGTTCCATCTACAGACTGCTGCTGAGCTTTTCATGTGAGCAAGCATTGTGCACTTGCATTGTTTCAAGGTTTGCATTTCATCTTTTCCACCTTGGCTCATAATATTTATTCAGGTGTGATGCAAAGGCACTTGAAGATTCTCTTTGCAAACGAGTAATTGTTACTCGTGATGAAACAATTACAAAGTGGCTGGATCCGGAAGCTGCTGCACTCAGCCGAGATGCCTTGGCTAAGATTGTGTACACAAGATTGTTTGACTGGTAAGCCTGCAAGCAGATTGGTTAAAGATATTTTGTTTTGAACAAACCTTGGTTAAAGTTACCAAGTTTGGTCAAGTTGCTCCAATTTTTTTATCTCTGTTTCTGCAATTCTGTCTTGCATTTGTAGGTTGGTCGATAAAATTAATAATTCTATTGGTCAAGATCCTGAGTCAAAATCCTTAATTGGCGTGCTGGATATTTATGGTTTTGAGAGTTTCAACACTAACAGGTTTGTAACTGGTACACCTTTTGTTGTGTAATTAACATGAGTGAGTCTTCAAGTGAACAGTTAATGAAACTTGCAGAATGTTTGGGAGTCAGTCAATCAGTCAATGATGTTCTCCTCCACTAGTTGTCATATTCTGAGATGCTAGATTGAGTTGGTGATATCATTTAGTGCACCCTTAGTTCTGTTTACCTTGCTTGTGATTAAGAACGCTTATTTGATAAATTCATTTGTTATTTTGGTTTTCTATTAAGCTACACTTTGATGAAATGTCATTCCTTTTCATCACTCATTACTAGCAGTCTACTTGACTGCAGACTGATCTAATAGACATAGCTGTAGTTCTACCTTTTGCAACAATTATGATGCTGATTTTGTAGGTTACCCCTGGTTGTTATGTGTACTTTGCAGTTTTGAGCAATTTTGTATTAATTTGACAAATGAAAAGCTTCAGCAACATTTTAATCAGGTTTGTTTAAGAAAGAGATATTTTCTTTATAATTGCCAGTATCTTTTGCTTGTATGTCTGAAACATACAGTAACCTCATTTATTTTTATTTTTTAAAATTTATTTAACATGCTTTTGCAATGTCTAAATATTTTCTTCTGCAGCATGTTTTCAAAATGGAGCAAGAAGAATACAAAAAAGAGGAAATTGATTGGAGTTATATAGAATTTGTGGACAATCAAGATATTCTGGATCTCATTGAAAAGGTTTTCCCTTCTAACTCTGCAATTCTTTTGTTGATTGACTTGGTCTTTTGTAGGATACTTTGTGCAAGATATTCATTTCTGTTAAAAATTATATATGAAGTGTGGTGGTGAATGGCAATATAATTGATAAAATTGGTTTGTGGAAAGATGGTGCGGTAGCAGTTTCAACAGTTGAGGCACCTTGAATTTTTGTCTGGAAGATGTTTTTGATGTTTCTGTTGCTTTATTTGTTGCTTCATTCTAAACAGAAGTAAAATTGAATATATGAAATGCAAGTTCTGAGAGATGTGCACGAGTACTAGGTTAGGTGAAACTTAAATATCATAGCTTAGCATGGGTTGCATGATATATCATGACATATTTTGGACATTAGTTGGGTCCGTGTTGGAGTCAGTGCTTTATAGTATTTCACCACGTCTGCTTTTGAAAATCAATGAGGTTGTGTATACATGTATAACAGGGAGATAAAATATTGTATTTGTTACTCAGGAATAAAACACCTCATTAATTTTTATATGGACATCTTCAAGAATCAAAATTTTATCATTTAAAAAAAAAAGAATTTTAAATAAGATTTTGAAAGTAATTCCCCACATTCAGTTAATGTGTTTTTGACTATCAAATCCAATACATTTATTTTCTTTGTGATTTGAGCTATGAAGCACCGACTTCGACACCGACACTGTACACTATACTGGACACCAACACTGACATTGGGACATGGCTAATGTCTAAAATATATGATACCACGACACCATGTATATATAGATATAAAATTGAATTTATGCATTTACCTTCTAAAAGTAAAGTTGTTAAGCTTTACAATTTTTATATGATAAAAACCTTCACAAAAAGAATACTAAGAGTGAATGAGGGTTCATAATCCTTATAAAAAAAATCCGAAAGAAGATGAAACACAACTCTTAAAACTAGTTAAATCCTTACATGTTTCAACTTTGTAACAACTCCATAAAAGTTCAATATAATCATTATTTTCTTCGACTTGACTAGAATTACTCATTTGATTTCTACCATAATCATATAAAAAGAGTTAAGTTCCTAATACATAATTTAATTTCATGATTAAAGGAATGAAAAAGGCAAAAAAAAAACTCGACTACAAATGAAAAAACCAAAATATTATTAAAGGACACATTAAGCACCACAAAGTGAAAGCTAAACAGGAAGATCAAGAAGCATTAAAAAAAAAAACTAGACAAATATTGACACAATGAAACATGTGTAGCACAGTGAGAGGGAAAAACAAAGAAGCAAGAGGGAAAAGATCAATAGATCACAAAGTGATAACCAGCACAGTGGCACAAAGTCCACAAAACAAGGAAAAAGAATGCTTTCACAAACTTGGAGGAGGACTGTGATGGAGGCATTGTGGTCGACTGCAACACAATGGAATAGAGCACTGAGATCATGCGACGTAGAAGGAGAGGGAAAAGGGTTTCATGCACGGAATGTAATGTTTGGGTTTCTCAGGTTTCTGATGATTATAAATTGATTTTTTTAAAAAAATTTATAATAGGAGTGTCAGAGAGGTGTTGAGCCAATCAAAGGTGCAACACCGTGGAGGAGTGTCCGGGTGTCAGCAGTGTGTTGGTTTAGAGGAATGTCCAATAGGTGACATGTCATTTCTTTGCAGCGTGGTGCTTCATAGGATTTGAGGACATTAAGGTTGAACTTTCCATTTTGTTTTCACCATTTCATCCACAAAAAATTGATAAGAGTTACAAAGTGAAGATGATGCGACATGCTTGCATTATTGATGAAAGACAGGAAATGGAAATAAAAAAATATTTTCTGAAATCAAACAGAACCTTAATTTTTTCTTGTTATAACAATAGTAATAAGTGTATTTTACAAACCTAACAACAGTAGACAGTTATAGAAGTTCAACGTTCCCTCCATGCATACTCTGCATGTTGTTTAAAATGGTCTTCCATGGAAAGTTAACCGTATGTTTTTTTGGTTTTGTTTTTGGTGCTTATTCTATCTTTTTATTATTCAGAATGAGGGGAAGTTTTATAAAAATCAATTGATGTGGAAAGAAGCTGCTTGAAAATTTGCCTTAAAGCGAATGAGACATGAAAGAGACATGACAGTTTATTTTATTTATTGGTTAAATGAATGAAAACATTGAGGTTGTAAATTTTCTGTCTATTTGGAGACTAGGTTGAATTTATGAATTAATTAAAAAAAGTCAAATCTGATTACCTTGAAAGAATAATTGTTGAGTGCGCACAAATTGACCCTTGTCTCTGTTCCCTTAGAAAAAATCATGTGCATTATCAAGGAGTTATTCTTGATTTTGCCATCTTACCTGTTAGCAGACTGATATAATAATTGTCTTTGTACAGTTTGCCATTGGTGTATTTATTATTCACCGTTAGAAATTTATTTTGACTCTTGAATTATCTTGTATTTATTTTCAGAAACCTGGTGGCATTCTTGCTCTTCTGGATGAAGCTTGGTATACTTTGTACTAATAGCCATATATTTTATCAATTATTTTTATTGATGCTCAGATAACTGCACGTGTTTGAAATATGCAGTATGTTTCCTAGATCTACACATGAAACTTTTGCTCAAAAGCTGTATCAGACCTTCAAAAACCATAAAAGGTTTAGCAAGCCTAAATTATCACGGAGTGACTTCACAATTTGCCATTATGCTGGAGATGTAAGTCGCTAAAGTTGTAATTTCGTTCAGAGATATAATAAAATGGGATACATATACATTTTAAGTACATGTCCAAAATGCTGTGTGTGATTTGTTCCTTCTTTGGATGACATGTACACTTAATCTGTATCAATTGTAGGTCACCTATCAAACTGAATTGTTCCTCGACAAGAACAAAGATTATGTCATTGCAGAGCACCAAGCACTTCTTTATGCTTCCAAATGCCCCTTTGTATCGGGCTTGTTTCCCCCTTCACCTGAGGAATCTTCCAAACAATCAAAGTTCTCTTCAATTGGTTCACGATTTAAGGTCGGTTTATTTTTATTTGAAAACCAATTTTTTTGTCTTTCTTGCCTAATCTTTGGGTTTGTGAAAACTCTTCATATGTCCTGCAGCAACAATTGCAATCTTTACTTGAAACTCTCAGTGCCACGGAGCCACACTACATACGTTGTGTAAAACCTAATAATCTTCTTAAGCCAGCAATCTTTGAGAATAAAAATGTTTTGCTGCAACTACGCTGTGGGGTAAGACTGCTAGTAATTTATCACTTTTCTTTTACAATATAGTGTGGTGTAATAGAAGTTCAACCTGATATTATGAGTTTATGCTTATTAGCACAGTTCACCTGGTTGTAGGGAGTTATGGAGGCAATTAGGATAAGCTGTGCTGGGTATCCTACTAGAAAAACCTTTGATGAATTTGTGGATCGATTTAGCCTTCTTGCACCTGAAGCATTGGATGGAAGGTATTTGAATTGTTCATCTTTCTTATAAGTCATTTTAGTCATTATTCTGAAAATACTCATCTTTTTCTTATCTTAATTATGCTAGTTCTGATGAGGTCACTGCTTGCAAGAGGATTCTAAAGAATGTTGGACTTGAAGGCTATCAGGTAACTATAAGTATGTGATTGAATATTTTATTCTCTGGGAGTCTTTTTCATTCTACCGAAAGAACTGGTAAACTTTCCTTTTCTCCCCTCTTTGCATGATTCACCTCTACTACCAAACATACTGACAGTAAAGTTGGAAAGTGTAGTTTAAATTTAGGAATGATCACTATTTCATGTGTTTGTCAAGTATATACCAAATATTAATTGCTAATTATGCTCATCTGTACTTACTGTAATGTTATTTACCATTGCGTTGGATAATTGCAGATTAGCAATATGTGGCCTGTAGTATCTTTTTCTAATTTATTGGTTCTGTTGATTGCCTCAGATTGGTAAGACAAAGGTGTTTCTTCGAGCTGGTCAAATGGCAGAACTAGATACCCGTAGAAGTGAAATTTTAGGAAAGTCAGCAAGCATTATTCAGAGAAAAGTTCGTTCCTATTTGGCCCGTCAAAGTTTCATCTTGCTTCGTCTGTCTGCTGTGCAGATTCAAGCTGCTTGCAGAGGTCTCTGCTCATTGCTGCTTGAAATGTTAATTCACAGGTTGGGTTTGGGAAGAAATTTAGACTGTGAAGTCTGATGATTTTCTTTGTGCTGACTTCAGGACAACTTGCTCAGCAAGTATATGAGGGAATGCGGCGGGAGGCTTCTTGTTTGGTGATTCAGAGATGCTTCCACATGTATATTGCTAGGAAGGCATACAAAGATTTGTATACTTCTGCTGTCTCTATCCAGACGGGTATGCGGGGGATGGCTGCTCGTTGTGAGCTTCACTTTAGAAGGCAGACTAAAGCAGCAATTGTCATTCAGGTATTTTGAAGAGCCATCATTATTAAATATTTTAAACATTTTTTACTATTCTTGTTGTTCATGCATTCTATAAAAAATCATTGTTGCTGAGCTTGGCTTTAAATTTTTATTTTGATTTCAAATAGTATGTTATTCCAACCCTGATGATTTTGTGTATTGTAGAGTCACTGCCGGAAATACTTGGCACAACTTCATTTCACAAAATTAAAGAACTCAGCAATTACAACGCAATGTGCATGGAGAGGAAAAGTTGCTCGACGAGAATTGCGAAAGCTTAAGATGGTAAGCACCTTTGTTTAACTCCTTGATCCTTTGAATCCATTAATGAAAATATGTTTTAAGTTGCGAGTTCATAAGCATCATATCACTGATAGAATCCTGGATAATATTTATGAAAAGTAAATTTGGAATTCAATGAATTTATACATAGGTGTATTAACATTTGGTTAGTGGCAGAAGCCATTCAGAATTTCTAGCATTAGGTTGTTTAAGTAGCAAGTAATTACTAGGCAACGTTTTGACAACTTTTGGGGCATTATCTGAAGAAAAACATGTTTTGATATGTAGAACTGCCTTGTACTTGAGAACTGTGTTATGGTTCCCTCATCACATTCCAAGCTCACCCATAATCATTGTAGTACTGTATAAATCTCACAGCCAAAACTTCAGTAGCCTGCTCTAAATTTCCACTTCATTTAGCAACATTTGGACTGTGAAAATTACTTCAATATACTCCTCCAACCAATGTTTTTTTAAGCTCACGCATATATGTGCTAATTTATCATGGATTTCTTAGTGGGAACTACCTATATTTCTCTGCAACTTTCTTATTTTCATTACTCTGCCCATAACCAATTATATTCCACATGCTTTGATCTATTGCGTCAATGATACGGATCACCTCTAGTAGACTACCTCATTTATTCAAAATGGATACCTTATAAAATATTCCTATCTCAAACTACCATGTTTCAAAAGCTTTGCAGAATGCAGTCAAATGTAATGTGAAGTGGGGATATTGTAAACTAATTCCATGTACCCCAAGCTTTCCTGGTTCTTGTCTGGGAATCTCTATGCCTTTTCATTGAGTTCGTAATTATCATATAGGAAATTTATAAAAAGTTGACTTGGGGGGTGCTAATCCAGGATGCTCTGAACATATTAAGGGTTCTATAAATCCTAAAGGCCAAAAGGGAATGGAATCTTTACACCAGGATAAGTGTCACAGAATATATGGGTGACAGTAAAATCTAACTAGGGACACCATTATGCTATTAGAAGTCATAATTCAAGTTCAGCAGTAGTATTATTTGAATATACCTCTTTAACTCTTTATTACTCAAAAAATTTCCACTTAAATATTTTTCTATTCTTTGCCTACCATTGGCATATATTTCACTTTAAGTAACTGAGCAACATTACCATACTCCAAAGTAGAAAGCAAACCAACCGCTGACCTTTTCTCACCTTAGTCCCAACTCTATCATATCCTCACATCTAATAAAATGTGAAATCATATTGAATATTTCAGCAAGCAGTACTGGTTGCACATATTGTTTGAGTTTACTTTGTTATATTGTCTTATGAAGAGATAATGGGTCGGTTTGTTTGTACTTATTTTTTTAAAAAATGTTTTTTAAATAAAATAAGTGATTTTTTAATTTTTTGATGTGTTTGGCTAAATTGCTTTTTTCTAAATAAGCAGTTTTCTAATTTTTTTAATAAGCAAACCCTATCTACTTAAATAATCAATTATTTTAAAAAGTGTTTTTTTCATAAACGTTTATTTTAAGTTTAAACAAATTGATCCAATATGTTGGGAATACATTTGTGATTGTTGAAGCTTGAAAAATGGTAGCCTGAAAATCATAACTGTAAGAGTCAATTTTAGACACATTTTGCCAAAAGTATATGCTCTTTTTTTTTTTTTGGTGAAGGAACTTTTTCAATACTATTTCATCTTAAAAGATTGTGTATTCACCTCTTTTTGTTTTTGTTACTATAGTGATTGAGATTTTTTATTTTTATTTTGTTGCAGGCTGCAAGAGAAACAGGAGCTCTCCAAGCAGCCAAAAATAAGCTTGAAAAGCAAGTTGAAGATCTTACATTAAGGTTGCAGCTGGAAAAACGTTTGAGGGTAAATTACTATGGTCTTGCTTTTGCTACTACTAACTAATAACTGAAATAACTTTAATGTGGTAAACTGGCAATTTTCCAGTAGTATGAATCAACCCTGTCTAATTAATTTGAGTAAAAGATTGTAGTATGCTCTGTTAGCACTGTAGCAATACTTGTTTTAGAAACTTTTCCTAGTGGAGTGATATTGATCTGTGTAATCAATGAAGAGTGATTTTGTCAGTGCTTCTTAAACCTCTAATATTAAATATAGGTTGACATGGAAGAATCAAAAGCACAAGAAAATCAAAGATTACAATCTGCTTTGCAAGAGATGCAAGTTCAGTTTAAAGAAACTAAGTTACTTCTTGAAAAGGAGAGGGAGGCTACTAAAAGGGCAGCAGAGAGAGCACCTGTCATACAGGAGGTTCCAGTTGTTGACCATGCTTTGTTGGAGAAGCTCAGGATTGAGAATGAGAAACTCAAGGTGAAGTGGTTATGGCCTAGAAATCTGTGCATTTCAAGAAGTTTTTTTATATTGGTGCACTTAGGATATCCTCACATCTTGTGTAAGATATGTTACCATATTGCATTATTAAGATAGTGCTTCATGGAGTCTGTTACAGAACATGGTGAGTTCACTGGAAAAGAAAATTGATGAAACGGAAAAAAGGTATGAAGAGGCAAACAGAATTGGTGAAGAAAGATTGAAGCAAGCTTTGGATGCAGAATCAAAAGTAATCCAGTTGAAGACTGCAATGCAAAGGTTTTTTTTGTGATTAAACTTTGTTCGCAAGATAAAATATTTAACTTAAGTCATTTGAAGTTTTGAACCAATTTTTGTATTTTGTGTTGTATTGGTTATCGTTCATACTCTAGTTGCTGTTACAAGATCTCTATGATCATGATCATTTTTTGATTTAATTAATATTGATAGGCTTGAAGAGAAATTCATAGACATGGAATCTGCAAACCATATTCTTCAGAAACAATCTCTACTAAACTCATCTGTGAAAACAATCGCAGAACATCTGTCTTCCCCATTGGATGAGGTAATTTATTCTAGCTAAGGTATATAAGTCCTGATTGTAAATATAAATCCATTGAAATATTGACATTTTTATGTGCAGAAGTTAGAAAATGGTCACCATGTGGCAGAGGAGCAGAAAGCTGTAGTAAGTAATCTTTACTACTGTTTCTGTGTGCCTTTTATAACCCTTGATTCTGTAACTACTCTTTATATCTTTACAGGATACATTTGTTACACCTGTGAAACAATTTGGTACAGAATCAGACACTAAAATGAGAAGATCTTACATTGAACGACAACATGTATGTGCTTATTGTTAGGAATTCAATGTTGTTGGTTGTCATTGTTTTTGATGCAAAATTATTATTCTCAATTTAAACCCTTGTTCACTGTAGGAGAGTGTTGATTCACTTGTCAATTGTGTTATGAAAAATATTGGCTTCAATCATGGAAAGCCCATTGCTGCGTTCACCATTTACAAATGTCTTCTCCACTGGAAATCATTTGAAGCTGAAAGAACCAGTGTATTTGATCGCCTTATCCAAATGATTGGTTCTGAAATTGAGGTGATGTAATTACTTTATTCTGAATTATACTTTATGGCACATATTAATATAAGGAGCCCTGATTCTTAAAAATTTGAAAGTTTCTTATAAATTTTTATTGGTAGCTTTTCTTCTATGTTTTCTATAAATGCTTTAAATTAGAGCAGGATCTGTTAGAATTGTAAAGTTTTGAAGATCTAGAACCCTGAAAGGTCAAAAACTATAGAAAGTTTAACCATTAAAATATATGTTGTCAACTAATTCATGTAATAATTCTAGGTTTCTGGGTACACAGAAGCTCCAGCTAGATAATCCAAAACTAAAAACTTGAAGCCATGGAAAGCAAGTGCGTGTTACTGAGAAAAATCACCACTTAGGCCAAAAATATTTTGTTTTTTTTATTGTCTCCTCTCTTCCTGCTGAGGAAGTTTCATCCATTATGCAACCTAGGGACAACTCAAATCACATGATTTCAATTTTAATCTCTTCTAGGCTCTCACTCCATATCATAATTGTGCTGATTATTCTATTGTGGTCTATTACGGAAGTTATTGAATATGCAGTCTAGTGGAATGTAATGTTCATTATCAGTTAATAACTGTTGTATTGGAGGTGGAAGTGTCCATTTTTGTGTTTATATATTTAGTTTAATTCTTGTTCAAGGATATTTTTTATGTGAAAATATTTGTGTTGGAAGTTATACATATGCAAGCTTGAATGCTGCTTTGGTCAGCTTCATGGTTTATTCTTCTAACTATCCCTCCCTCTATTTCTCTGAAGAGTTTATGAATCTATTTGTATGTTTATTCATTGACTGATGGATTATTTTGTAGCTATTTTAATGTTAAATGGTATGATCTTAATTTTTAATGTGATATTTTATATTTATGGTGTTTTCTGGTATAGTAACAAAAAAATGTTAGGACACTCATCTAAAATAATTTTTTGCATTTCTACTACCCTACTCTCTTTATTACCACACAGAATCAAGATGGCAATGATCATATGGCCTATTGGCTGTCAAATACATCTGCGTTATTGTTTTTACTTGAACAAAGCCTGAAATCTGGGAGTTCGGCAAATGCTACCCCAGCTAGAAAACCGCCTAATCCAACATCCCTCTTTGGAAGAATGACTATGGTAATGGATATTTCTTAAATTGTATGTGATCTGATTTTTATTTAACACTTGAATAATTACACTCATTTATTCAAGGGTAAATTGCAGAGTTTCCTTTCATCCCCTTCTTCTGCCAACCTTGCTGCCCCTCCATCTGATGTTGTACGCAAGGTAGAGGCTAAATACCCTGCTTTGCTTTTCAAGCAGCAGCTCACAGCCTATTTGGAGAAAATATATGGCATCATTCGGGATAATTTGAAGAAGGATTTAACACCGGTTCTTGCATTATGCATCCAGGTGTGTTGAAATCTAGTTATCAATTGTTCAACTAAAGTTGCCTGGACGAAGTAGGATACAATATCTCATCCCATATAATTGTCATTATTTATCCCTGTATAGTTCCCTCTTGGAGATATTTTCTAGAAATTTCAAAAGGGCTCTGAGCTGAATATTATTTTTGTTGTATATTTTTTCGTTCTGCTCCTTATGCAAATCTCATTGTTGTATGTAGGCACCAAGAACATCAAAGGGAGGGTTACGTTCTGGTCGATCGTTTGCTAAAGATTCCCCAATGGTTCACTGGCAGAGTATTATTGAATCCCTTAATACCCTCCTCTGTACACTGAAAGAGAATTTTGTAAGAAGCTAAATTGCCATTTATTAACTTTTGAATACTAAGCAGTTACCTTACCTCCCTGTTAGCCTTGTCCATTCCATTTCTGAAACATGATATATTATTTTTCTATTCAGGTGCCTCCAGTTCTTATCCAAAAGATTTTCAGTCAAACATTCTCATATATTAATGTGCAACTCTTCAATAGGTTAGTTTTTGCATACATCTGTTAACACTTTTTTTTTTTTTTTTTTTTTGCATCATAATGGGTTTTTACCTTAGAATGTGGAAAGGTTAACACCTCTTTTGCTCAAATGATTACTAGTCTTCTTCTTCGTCGTGATTGTTGCACATTCAGTAATGGGGAATACGTGAAAGCTGGATTAGCTGAATTAGAGTTGTGGTGCTGCCAAGCAAAGGAAGAGGTAAATTGTTTTTGCTTTTACTACAATATGTTAATCTCGAGTTAGTGCATATATTACTTGGGCTTTACTGACATATGGTGATTACCTAAGGTTGTCCTACACTTCTGCGTGCTTTTTGAACTGTTGTACACATTTTAATAAAAGCTTCAACTAATTGCCTTGAGCACAAACTTGCAGTATGCGGGGTCATCTTGGGATGAGCTTAAGCATATAAGACAGGCTGTTGGATTCTTGGTAAGTGTGTCTCATTTGATAATTTAGCACCTTTTTATAGTTCTAATTTGTGCTCATTTTTGCTGATGGTTCATTATTTTGATTGTCAATGACAATTCTTTATGCATTGCATTTTCTTTTCTTAAAAACATAAAATCTGAAAGTTACATGATTAGGTTTGGTAACAGGATAAATCCAGTAAAACTAAAGGCAGAAGGCATCTGCTTTTACTTTTAGATCAAGTTTATCTCTAAGTGATTATTCTTGTCTGAAGTAACTACTGTCTCGGACAAAAATGCTTCTTGTATTGGTTATAGAAAGAAAATCGTGCCCCAAAAAATTCGTATGAGACTTCATCAGATTTTAAACTTAAATTTACCCAAACAGTAACAAGGATAAGCATGAGACAGGTGTTGGAAATACATGGGTAATTCATCAAACCCGTAGGCATCTGTGCAATATGCTTTACTAACATATTGTTGGTCCGAATAGAACTGGACTCAGCCCCCTTAAGCAGGTCTCGGATTCAAGCCTTTGGATGGAAAAAACATGTTTGGATGGAAGACTTTCACTAAAGATGGGTCGACCAAGTTTGTCGAAGATTAGTTATTAACAAAGTTGGTGGATATTTTACACCGATATCATGGTGACAAAAAAAAATCTATGCAATATGCTTTATCCTTGCTGGGTGGTGTGTAGATTGACAAATTGGAAACTATTGTGACTAAAAAATGACGTGTTTATTCCATGATAACCGTACCATATTTATATACAAGGCTAAGATAACCAATCCCATAAAATTGGGGATTAGAATGATTGTACCCATAGGAATAATGGAAAGAGAGCACTCCTAATTACATAAATGGAAAATATTTCTCTAATTATACTAATTACCAAATATCTCAACACTCCCCCACAAGCTAAATTTTACTAAGTTTTAACCTTGTTATTAAAGTTTTTTTAATTGAAAACAAACGAGCCCTAAACATAGAGGTCAGGGCAAGAACAGTTTAGAAACTGAGCACAACCACCACGCAAGGGGTACAACAAACCAAGCGTAACCACTAAACAAGAAGAGGAGCATAGCAAATTAAGTGGAATAGCCAAATAAAGAAGAGGGGTGCAACAAATCAAGCGTTGATGCCAAACAAGAATGGCACAACAAATCAAGCGTAACCACCAAACAAGAAGAGGCATGCAACAGACCAAGCATAGTCACCAAACAAGAAAGGTGCAATAGATCAAGCATAGTTGCCCAAACAAGTAGAGGGGCACAACAAAACATGTTCAACTGCCAAATAAGAAGAGGTATGCAGCAAATCAAGCATAGCTCCCAAACTAGAAGAGGGGCATAGCAATCAAGCGCAGCCACCAAGCTAGAAGAGGGATGCAACAATTGAAGAGCAAATGCCAAACAAGAAGAGGGGTGCAACAAACCAAGCACAACTGTCAAATAGCAACAAAGCAAAATCCAAAGGCAAGGCCAAAAATCCACAGTATGCTGTTGGTGTTGTAGAGTGAACTAGAGATTAAAACATATTGGTGGTGGGGCACACCAAACAAACCTTTCCATATTTTTAGTAATGTAATAACAAAACCATAACCAAAAGATCAAGGAGGATGGTACCACTTGATACCCTGTTGAGACTAATGTGTTTATTCCATGATAATAATACCATATTTATATACAAGGCCGAGAGAATCATTTTCATAAATGCAGGGAATAGAATTAATCTTTGTATAGAAATGATGAAAAGAGAGCATAATTTCCCTAATTACATAAATGAGCAATATTATTCAGATATGCCAAATATCTCAACAATAGTTCCCTCAAGATCTTAACAGGAACCATGGAAACTCAAACCATATTTGTTCATAAACATGCACATCATGTATGTTAACTTAAAGAGATAAACATTAGGCCTTCTTTGTAATGGTCTTGGAATAAATATGATGAATTAAACAAGACAAGATGATTTATTCCATTTTCTTCATGAATATTTCTTTTATATGAAGTGGTCAAAATCCAATCTGTCTTAATTATTTTTATCTTGTTTAATTGTTGTTATTGTTTATATACAGGTTATTCATCAGAAGTACAGGATTTCCTATGATGAAATCATAAATGATTTATGCCCTGTAAGTCTTAATTCATCTCAAACTCCATCTGTGAGAGCGTGTGGCCTGCATCTCTTCAACATAATGGTTTATGGACTTTTTTCATTTTTTAAACATTGGAGATGCACAGCACCTGAATCTTAAACATTGGGCTATGGGCTAGTGCCAATTGACCTGAAATGTGGATTCACTTGCTTGTGCTAGAAGCAGTTGACTTGGTTGCCCAGGTTGATGAGACTACTGCTAGGACTGAAATTCAGAAATATGTCTGCATTTAGTTATAAGGCATGTATTAGGAGATTAGGGATATTGATATATGCATGGTCACAATAGCATTGATCATTTGTGCTCACTACATCTCAATGCCTTCTACAGTTATATGTTTCTTTGATGTCTCTTCCTTCCCATTTTTCTTCCTCTCACCTTCTGGTTCTGCTTCTCCAGATCTTGAGTGTTCAGCAGCTGTACAGAATATGTACACTTTACTGGGATGGTAACTACAATACTCGAAGTGTTTCTCCAAATGTAAGTTTGTGTCTATATTTTTACAATAACAGCAAAAGGCATAGCTGAAGTGGTAAATGCTTGACTAATGCGCTCAAATCTTCTTCCAGGTCCTTTCAAGCATGAGAATGCTAATGGCTGAGGACTCCAATAATGCTCAGAGTGATTCTTTCTTGTTGGATGACAGTTCCAGGTGAGGGTTCTTTAATAACATGTGCTTTGGGAATTAGAACATAGAACTATGTAGTGGGGAAAATTTATCTTCCATTATATTGGATGGAAGAAACATTATGTATTTAGGTCTTGTTTAAATAAATTTCTCAATAAGCATTTATAGGAAGAAAAAAAAGAAGGTAAAAATAAATTAAACTTCTCCTTTAAGTTAAAATTAACATATACACTCCAACTTTTATAGAAGTTTTCTCATCTAACTTCTCCAAAAAGATGAAATGTGTAAGTTGATTTTAACTTACTGAGAAGTTTAATTCATTTTATCTATATTTTTTCTCTTCTATAAGTACTTATAGAAAAATTTATTTAAGCAGGATCTTAATTATTTGTTGCGTAACACATGCTAAAATTAGCTGCAGCTCAATTTATGTGATCTATTGATACCTAGTGAAATATTATTGCAATTCTTTGATGTGAATCTTTTGAGAGACTAGTTAGAACAAATTTAGATACTATGCAAATAAGTTTATCAAATGGGTTTTGCTTCTTTTCAGCATCCCCTTCTCAGTGGATGATCTCTCTACATCACTGCAAGAGAAGGACTTCTCTGATATGAAACCAGCAGACGAGCTTCTCGAGAATCCAGCCTTCCAATTCTTAAATGAATAGGTGAGGGAAGCTTAGTATGTTTGTCTCCTAAAGGCTTACAACAAATTCAGTTGTTGGTCCTTGCCATTGTTGGTTGTAAATGCCGTTTTATTCTCTTTACACCATCAAAGAGTGGAAGAAAAAAAAATTACATCTTTTTGGCCATATCCCTGCATTCTGTAAAGTTATTGTTTCATTCTTTTGTTAGCATTCAATTGTAAAATATTCATTAATAGGGGTAGGGATATTTTTAGGATTAGTGAGCTTGCGATGTATTTTCCTTTTTGCCTCTTTTGTTTTGTCCTTTTGTTCAATTGAAGCGCATTTATTTTGATTTGGGGGGCCAAGCTCACTATACCCAAGTTTTGACTTTGCAAAGTCACAAGAAGAAACATTTATATAGTAATGAATGGGCCGTTAGTATTCTAGAATCTGAACTCTAGTTATTATTTTTTTGGGGTCTTGTGTAAGATTTGTAATCAGACCCTTGTTTTTTTTTTTTTTAGCAGCATAAATAAAACTTGGCTTGAATGTACCAAAATGTCGCGTTACAGGTACTAAGAACTCGGGGTGAAAACATTTAATTCGTCATCAATGACTGTAAAAGATGTTCATCTAAAAAGCGGTTAGTTGCCACGTGTAGTGTTTTCTTTTCGACGACAAGTTAATTACTTACATAACGAACTCCATAATTTTTAAAATATTTTATTTATTCTAACTATTTAACCTCTCTCTTCATCTGCATTCCTGCATCTTTTCACCTTTGTTAACTATGATCCGTTTAGCCACTATGGTTGTGTCATCGTCGTTCTTTTTTGTTCTTTCTTTATTGTGTTTTCATTGTTTATGTTTTTATTTCTAATTTTTTTGTATTAAGATTAAGATGTCATATTTGGTGTCATACTTACTCTGTAGATGGTAAGGATATGGTAAGTTTTATTTTTTTTTATTACATAGTCATAAATGTAGTAATATGTAAAACATTTCATTACAGATTATTCAATCCACAATTGTATAAGAATAATAATGGAATGATTAATTTATAATTTTTCTAATATAATTACAAATTGAACAATTTATAATGTAAATGTTATTACAGATTACTTCATTCATAATTATATTAGAAGAATTATGAAATGATTGATGTTTAAATCTTGAAATACAATTACAAATTGCTTAATCTATAATAAATGTAGCAAATCCAGAAAAATGCACATACCATTGATTAGTGGCCTTTGTGGTGCTTTCTTCAACAATACTTACAGCCAACAATGGTGAAACGTGGAATAGGCAAGATCTTTGACGCTTCACCATGCACAATGCAAGGGAAAATCAATCAAGGGATCAACATGAGTTTGAAAGATGTAAACATTCCATAAGGTGCAATGATTGAAAATGACGCAACAACACATGAAAGCAAAAGAAGGCAAACGAGAGATTTAAGGTTGCTTGAGAGAGAGAGAAAGGGACTCAAGTATATGGATTAAAGATATTTATGTCCATTTGGGTATCAATTAGCTATTGGGTGTATTAAGTAGATGTCAAAAAGTTACCTAACTGGTCAACAAGGTCTAACGAATTTGGCAATTAGAGAGAATTGTTTTGGGTCTAATAATAAAATTGTTAGTTTTGTTATTGTGTTTAGCAATGTTTTACTATTAAAGTGTTTAATTCTAAAGCTCTTGTGCCTTGTTAATTATGTATCTGTATTTTTATTTGTCCATTTACATTAAAAATTTAAAACCAAATACTTGAAATTATCCAACCACTATATTACTATCTTTGGTCCTCATTATAAGGTCTAATTAACCAATTTATCAAAATTAAGAAATTTGATTAATTTAATTAAAAATATTAAATTTGTCTTAAATAAATACTTTTTAAAATTATTCCTCAAACAAAATTAACAACCATTAATGAGTTATGTTTATCTTACATGTATAAAACTTTTTATATTGAAATTTATAAAAATAAAATAAAAAAACCAAATTATGCTTTTAAGTTGGAAATTATAATAAGGACCAGAGTTAATATGTTTTATAAGCTTACCATTATTTCATCCTAAAACATGTGGAATTAGGACATTGGACGCTAATTAGGGTTTCGTACCTTGACAACCCCTAACATTGACTATAAATCATGAATGCGAGAAAGTAAAATTTAATTCGAAAAGGTAGAGAAATAAGCAACTGAAAAATAACACGGAAAGAAATAAAAGTAGTATAAGCATTGATAGCCTTTAGTTATTTCATTACGAATTTAAGTGTAACTTAAGTTCGGGCTTCAAGTAGTAGATCTAACATCATTCCATAAGAGCTTAGTATGGTAAAATTATCAACCACGTAAACAAAAAACTATGTAAAATTTGAGAATTAAATTTCTATCCTCCCAATCAAATTATGGTCCAAATTTTTGAATTGCATAGTTGAGACGGGATTGTGGAGTATTTTGATTTGTTTACGTCTTGTTTGTTCGTAGGAGGGAAAATCCAAACTCTTGTTCTTTTCCTTTTATATATATATATATACTATTGAGAGTCAACCTAAAATTAATGAAAATAACCCAATTTGATGATGTAGAACTTGTTTGCTACAATAATCTGCCTCCGACAGGCACATTTAATTTTTTTTTTTAAAAATATGATTATCAAAAGTCTTTGGATTGAAACTTTTTTCAGCCAACCCATTTGGAATTCACATGGCCCTGGCCCCCAAAAGTTTCCCCCTATAGTACAGGCACAAGGGTTGCAACCCTATAGGAGCTCTATCCAAACAAAAGGTTTTGGGACCAAACTGCAACTGGACCACCCTATAGCTAAATTTCACTAATTCTTCTAATTGTATAATCTAATGATCAGAATAATAGGCAGAAATTGAAATCAAGAGATTTGATTTTTTGGATTTGGATAAGCTTTGTTGTCAAGGAAACATTGAAAACAATTGAGTTTGTTCTAGGTTAACATTCTGGTCCATGAGTGTTGTTCCACGAGGTTCACCTGAAATGCTACCCAATATTTGGTCCATTCCCAATGGTGTCAAGGTCCCTCCCCCTAGCTATGCCTATGAGTTCAAAATCTCTCACTATCCTACCACCCTACTTGTTCAAATTCAAATTCCCTTTGCATTCCCATTTTTATCATGGCACCAGTTTTCTATTCATGTTTTTTCCACCCTACCACTAACATATTCATTTGGTAATAACTTATTTTCAGTGAAATAATCAATTTTTTAAAAAAATTTCTAATCTCAAAATAAATTAATTCTGACATGTATTCCTCTTAATTCAGTATCTTAAAATGTTTTACGTTCATATGTTTAGATTTCTTTTTTGTCTTTGATAAAAAAAAAAAAAAAAAAACGTCGTTAAGCAAAGCGTTAGTTAAAATGATTCTAAAATTTGAACTAGTAATAATGTAGGTAAATAGTTACACTTGCAATGCAACTCATTATGTTAGGTCTTCCTTTAACTGTTAGTTAACATTTCATACAAACGGATTTTTAGCTTAATTTGTAGATTTAGCTTTTGGGCGAAATTATAGTTCTTTCTGGCAATTAAATTATAAAATTGACTGAAAATAAGTTACCCTTTTATTGAAATAAATTATAGTTCTTTCACAAAGGTTCAATTAGTTTAAATAAATAGGCCAAATTTTCGGCTACATGTGTAATTTTCTACAGATATTATTGAAAAACAATGTTCCTATCAAAAGTTTGGACGGAAAAAAAAAAAAAGAGAAACAAGCATCGACAAGTCTTAAAGACCCATCCATTGACATCCAATCAAGTCCAAACAAGGATAATTATCTGCTAATTTCTTGTCTTTAAATTTGTGAATAGGGAAAATTACATCAGCCAATACGAGAAGAGTATAGTTTCCATCTATCTAAAAAGTTTTCATAGTTGTCGACATGCTATCGACAATTTATCATTCATAGACGATGAAATTTCTCGACTTGGACCATCACAGATGTACAAGCTTAATTACACAAGGATAAAGAGGTTTGAAAGCATTAAGCATATCGCATAAATGATAAGGAAAACAAACACAAATTATGAAAATGACAGCTATTGTATGATTGTATAAACTTAAATACTATCGACATAAAAAGGCATTCTCCTTTTATTGTGTATTTTTCTAAACTTTCACTATTAATTATTCAATTAAAATGTAAACATTAAATAAATAAAAAATAAACTTATAAATATATCTTATTATTCATTTGAAACTTAAAGGTCGATAAAAAATAATAAACTATAAACACATCTCACAAAGTATTTTAAAATATAAAACTTAAACATTATATTCTTTAATATTATGTGTTTGAAAATTAAAAATAAATTAACATGTACATATTCTCAATAGTCCAATAGAAGATTATCGCAATAAAAAGTAACTCGTGAGTTTAGACAAGTTTTATTTGTAAATATTAGGTTTTCAAATATTGGAGTGGCTATTATAAGAAGGGCTTTATTTAGTTATTACAATGGTTCAAAGATTAGTTTTGGGAGTTTAATTTTGATATATATTATGAATGTAATAAAAATTAATAATTTTATATTATGACAATTCATAATTAAGTGATAATATAAAAAAATGAAAAAAATTAAAGTTGTAACTACATTCAAACAAGTTTCACATCTATCTAACTATAGAAATATTTGGTCAAATATATGACAAGGATATTACTTGCAAACTAAAGTTGATAAGAATCATGCACTAAAATTTTGGTATGATCAAAGTCCAAATATGATTAAACTAGCTAGCAGTCTATTAGGAGATTGGGCTTGGGGTTTGTGAAAATGATGCCACCATAATCTATAATCAAAAAGTAGGAAGAGAAGGCAATCGTTATCATGAAATTCCTTGTCACAATAATAAGAGATGCAATCCGTTCGATCGCTTAGCTTTTGTCTTATTTGTGATATTAATTAATATGATGGGAAAGTCCAACTTGGTCATTTTCAATCTGCACATGTCTCCAAAATGCGTCTCTCGCCACCACTTTCCACAATAGATATGAAAGATATATTTATATATTACTATCTATATAAGTACACATCTTGTAGTAGTTACACAAAATATGTGGCTTAGCGTTGAAAACAATTGGAGAAAGTGAATATGTTCCCTTTTTTCTTTTTTCTTTTTTTCAGTATGACCATTTTGATTAGGAATCATAGAAGAATACCCACTCTTGGGGGCCATCCATGTTGCTCATCAAGATTCAAGAGAGCTGGTAAACATTTTAATTATATATTGGGCTATATAACTTTTTCAATAATCAATTATATTATTCTAGTTAATTGAGAAATAAAATATTGTTAAGGCTCCATATAACATTTTCTCACAAATAAATACTATCAGTTTTTTTTTTAAAAACATCATGAGATTAGTTTAATTTCTCTTCGAGCTCCCGAGGAATCAATGTCTTTTTGAAATAAGCGATGATAGATAATTAGAGGAAATTATTTTTTTTCCGTTGAAATTAACAAAAAAAATCTGATACACACAGAAAGTTTTTTTTTTAATTTATTTACGTAAGATTCATGTTATAACGTCAGTTTGATTGAAAATTGATGGAGTACAAAAAACCGATATTATTAATGTAAGATTTTTGTTACAGCATGTATGAAGTATATTTCAGTGAAACAGTACAATTAGTAATATATGCCTATTCTACAAAAGAGTTGCACAAACATGTATATCATAATATTGATTTAATTACCCTAATATTAATGAATATTTTTCCAACCAAGACAGATATATGGTTGAAAAACAAGTTTCACAGTGGTAAGATAAAAATAAATTAAAAAGTATACAAGTAAGATTATTATAAATATAGAGTACTTAAAAATTTTCAAACAAATAAGTTAACTCAAGCTAAGCTCACTAACACATACTCTTATAGTTCCTCATTATTTAAGAAATCTCACGCAAATATAAGGTTTACGTAAAAATTAAAATTTAAAAGACCCAAAATAGAAAATGAGGCTGAGTAAAAAAAGTTACAAAATTAACATAGACCTAAACTTTCTATAAAATTTGTCACTAAAACTTAAAAAAAAAAAGAAGTAAAACTTGTGACTTCAAACGAAGAGTATTAAAAAATAAGTCCCACGTCATAATGTTAGAAACAAGTGTATTTAATTAATAAGCAAGAAAATTAAAAATGTAAATAAATTAGATTTAGTCTCAATGCAATTCAATCTAATTTTTATGGGTTGAGTTAAATTTATTTTAATTTACTTTAATAGAATTAGATTAGATCATAAATTTAAAATTTTACACTCAATTAAATTCAACTCAACCTAAATATATATTAAACATATAAAAAAATATTATTTATCTATTAATATAGAAAGTTAATAAAAATTTTAAATTTAAATAGACTCTCATATCTTTCACAAAAATATTTAATATGTTATATACATATGTTTATAATTATAAATGAATTATTATTTAAACAGATTAAAAACTTAATTATTTATGAGTTAACATATGAATATTGATTTTAAAAATATCTCATATTAATTTTTAAAATATCTCATAATAATTTTGAATTTAAGATATTTGTTAATATTTTTTTAAGAATTAAAGAATTAATAATTTTTTTAATGACTCAATTTAAGAATTGAACCCAACTTAGGTTGAATTAAAAAAAAAACTTAATTCAATTTAACTCAATTAAATTAAATTAAATTAAATTAAAAAATTATTTAAAAACAACTTAATCCAAATCATTTATACTAAAAACAATTGTAAGTGCAAAATATCAAAGTTTTTTTATACACACAAAGTCACTCAAACTAAACTCATTAAAAGACGCTCTTTCTCATTCTTAAACAAGGGCCTAGTGGCCTACATACAAATTCTAATATATATATTGAGTTGAAAAAAGGTGCATTGAAAAATCATATGCAAGTAGTCATCAAAAGCATGATTTTTATGAGAATATCAGAACTATATACCGACTGCACATGTAAATAAGTTTCTTAATTAGTATAAAATTAAGGGTTTCTCATAAGTTTAAATATTCCAAATTGTAATTCAAGAAGCCCTTCCATGTGGTCTCGTGTTTCTCAGGAGAGTCCACACATCTCTGGTGATAATATCTTCTCATATGTGTATATGGTCAAACAGGTGTCATATGATGTAGTTAATGTTAATATTAATATATAATAATATTATAATGATTCATAAGCATCTAATCCTTCAGCCATGTTCTTTTCTTTTGGTAAACTGCTGGTCATGTTCTAACCATATTCAATTCCTTTCTTCCTAACCAGTTGAGACATGTATAATTAAATAATACAAAAAACAATATTGATGTTTCTTTTTGGTTCTATATAAAATATCTTTGCCGTTAAGGTGGTTATTTTGTTATAAGTAAAAAGTGTTATATAATTATTAGTATATTAATGATACCATGCCACACATAATCCTTTTAATGAAATTAATTAATGGAAGCAAATCAAACAGAAGCAGCAAGCTTCTGATTAACTTCAATTTTTAGTCAATTATGCACTTGGTCAAAATTGTCCAACAAATTCGACTAGCAATGCATATAATTTACATGGATTAATGTCGATTATATATCTAATTTAACATCTTTATATAAATCAAAATTATCATTATACATTCACTTAGCTTTGTGACAAATGAGAAGAGAAAAAATAGAAATAAAAATATAATAAGTAATGTGATAAAAAATTAATAATTAAGTAAAAGAAAAATAAAATACAATACAACATAAATATCATCATTATTATTATATAAACTGTCGGTCTATACATTTATATACAGATGTCATTAATCAAAAGGCAAATTATGAATCAAAAGTTTGACCGTTGAACTATCATACCCAATGTTTATGAGAGAAAATTTGAGCTTATCTCCCAAAAGTCACGATAGATTTTAAGGGTTCTTTTTAATTAATTCAATGATGTTTTATTTGGACTGAAAAAATATTATAAAAACTACTACATTTTTTATTTTCTTTTTAAATTTTTCTCTGGTTAATTTTTTTCTCTTTCTCTCTATAGATATACTATATTGGGGGATCAATTAATGTGCGTGTTTTTTTATATGAATAGTAAAGTTCATTGAAAAGGAAAAGGTTTTGTTTTTAATATATTATTGGTAGAGTTCATTATTTAACTTAAATATTTTTAATAAACAATATCTCAATTTTAAAAGTCGATTAAAACTAAATGTATACGAATTTTTAAAATATTGAATGCAATTTTGTTTTGGGATATTGAAATCATGCTATTTAAGTAACTTTTACACTTAAATTATGTTTGGATAATTTTTTTATAAATACTTATAAAAAATTGTCTTTTAAGTCACTAAAAAAATCATTAAATTTAATGATTAAATTTAGTGATGAAATTGTTTTTTTCAATTAATACTCACATCGCAAAAATTTTAGTGACGTTTTTTTTAAATTACAAACAAACTACTTTGTCATTGATTTTAATTTTTTTTTTTTATAGTAAGTTAAAATCAATTTAATGTACTTCTATATAGATTTTTTTAAAAAAATATGAGATATACAAGTTTAACTTACAAGAGAAACTCCATTCATTTTATTTTCTATAAATGTGTATAGAATTTTTTTATCCAAACGAAGCTTTATTTTACTTTCTTTTCTTAGTGTTCAAATTATAAATCAAAGTAAATTTCCAGAGAGACTAATTCTTAAAGAAAGCAAAACAAAAAATTATGTGTAGAGCAATTTATCATACACTAAAATTTATAAAAAAAAAGATATTATAATTTAAAAAATAATATTTAACAATTAATTTTTATTTTTATAATTTATAATAAAAAAATATTTTTAATATTTACATTATATTATAATTAAAATTTATAATAAATATTTTTTAATATATAAATCATATTTTAAATTTATAATGAACAATTTAAATTATAACATACAGTTTTTTTAACTATTGACAATTAATTTTTTAAAATGATTGAAATTAAATTTATAAATATAATAAAAATAAAAGAATGTAGGT
The DNA here is from genome assembly GCA_026544285.1 of Pachyrhizus erosus. Lineage (NCBI taxonomy): Eukaryota > Viridiplantae > Streptophyta > Magnoliopsida > Fabales > Fabaceae > Pachyrhizus > Pachyrhizus erosus. The sequence continues at coordinate 11 of JAMLFT010001097.1, read as the reverse complement.
TAAAATAGAAC
>JAMLFT010001096.1:0-33364 GCA_026544285.1 Pachyrhizus erosus | reverse complement strand
TAAAAGTATAATTATAATTTAATAAAATAGACTATTTATAAATAAGATATTTAGATATAAAAAAAATAAATAAAATTTAAATATTAATTAAGACAAAATAATATTTAAAATATTTATTTATAAACAGAAAATAACTTAAGAATTAAGTATGAATCAATTAGGATGAAACTACAATTTAACATGTCTATTTAAAAAAAGTTACTGAAAATTTTAGGAAGTTCAAGTACTTTTTTAAAAACAAATACATATAAATTTTTAAATAGCCAAGTGATTAATAATTAAATTTTATTTTAAGTATTTATACATATTTGTATGATTCAAATTTATAATTTAAGAGACTAATTAAAAATTTTAAAAATTAATTAAAGTAAAATTAAAATTAAAATATTTTTATATAAAAAGAAATAAAATTTAAAGATTTACATGAGATAAATTTAGTTTCTTAAAAATATAAAAATGAGAATATTTATTTTTCATTTTTGTTTTAGTTTTTATAAAATAATATTATCAGGAAACATGATATCTTAAAAATATTTTTGATTTATGTTTCTCACAAAATTATTCTCATAAAAAAAGTGAGTATTTGACTTTATCAAGTTAAGATTTTTTATTCTAATAATAACATAACGTTATTCTTATTAGATCCCTCAACATGATAAATAATTAATGTTTATAAAAAAATTATATTAAAACTAAAATTTATATTATAAGAAACATCATTATCTGATAAATCCCATATATATATATATGCTACAATGACGAGTGCGTAAATGGGTTGGCCAGCGCTAGTGGCTACTTTGTTGACAGTATTTAAATACATTTGACAGTGTCAGTTGCGTGTGTTGGTCGTCACTCCTCACTAGTCAAAGATGCTATTGTTGTCATAAATTTTATCCATTTCGTAATATATAGTTTAAATTTAACCAGTGAAAATTTTGCTATTGATAGTAATTTTACTCTACTAAAATATTATTTTATTTTATAAAAAATATACAAGTCTACATTAAAAAAATTATCAATAATTATAAAATTTTTAAGTCATTTCCAATATTATTATTTACAAATACAAAGGTTGTTTAAGTTGATAAATTGTGTTTAAGTCATCACATCCTACTCCTATATAGCCAAATAGCCAGATAACCATAAATTCATGCTTATCTAACCCAAAATATCATCCAACCTTGAAATTTTCAGTAAGAGAAGACAAGACAGATTATCGAATAGTAGAAAAAACAACGAGAAAAAAAATAATTAATCGCTGTTATTAAGAGAATATTATAAATTAATTAGCTTAATTATTGTAATAATGAAGCTTAACATGTTTAAAGTCGCACCTAATAGAAAAATCCATAATTATATTATCATACTTAAATAAGTTTATTTATAATATTTTATAATAAAACACTAATTTTTAAAATTTCAATTAATTTATATCTTATAATCTTTTCATTAATGTTTTTCTATTATTTATTATTAATTTTAATATTATGATAATATTATTTTTACTAATATATCTAATAAACATGTTAAATAGAATTATATTCAAGAATAGTTTTGTTTTTTTTAGCCAAAAAACCATTTATTATATCTGTGCGTTTTATTTTTACAAATGTATGTTGATAAATAATTTGATTTTTGTGATATATTTTCAACCATAAATTCCTTATTCATTTAACGTCATTTATAGCGTTAGACGTTTTCTCCCTCTGAAGCATTTATTTTCCCTTCAAATCTTCAAGGTAGTGATTGATTATGAAGAAAGAAAAGGACAGAATATAATAAAATAAGTGGCAAAAAATTAATAATGATGCTTATCATGTTTAAAGTTGCACCTAATAGAAAAATCCATAATTATATTATCATACTTAAATAAGTTTATTTATAATATTTTATAATAAAACATTAATTTTTTAAATTTCAATTAATTTATATATTATAATCTTTTCATTAATGTTTTTCTATTATTTATTATTAATTTTAATATTATGATAATATTATTTTTACTAATATATATAATAAACATTTTAAATAGAATTATATTCAAAAATAGTTTTGTTTTTTTACCCAAAAAACCATTTATTATATCTGTGCGTTTTATTTTTACAAATGTATGTTGCTAAATAATTTGATTTTTGTGATATATTTTCAAGCATAAATTCCTTATCCATTTAACGTCATTTGTAGCGTTAGACGTTTTCTCCCTCTGAAGCATTTACTTTCCCTTCAAATCTTCAAGGTAGTGATTGATTATGAAGAAAGAAAAGGACATAATATAATAAAATAAGTGAAAAAAAAGGTAAGAAATTAAGTAAAGACAAAGATTATTTTATTGAAAAGAAATAAAGAAAAAATATTTAAATTAAAGTTGTTTAGTAGTTTAAAAATAGTTAATATTATAAAAATTATTATTATTTTTAATATTATTATTGAATAAAAATTTGTTATTATTATTATTATTTATTTTATTTTTAACATTTTATTATTAATAATAATTTTTATTTTTACTATTAAAATTATTTTATTTTTATTGTTAATATTATTTTTATTATATTTTATTATTATGATTATTTAATGTAGGGGTGGTGTAACATTTTAAATGTTGGAGAACAACTAGTGATGCAAAAGAAAAGAAATACAGATAAGGAGTGACTCTTGACAAATTTTCAATAAGAGAGATACATGAATAAATTAAATATATATCATAAAAGAGATAGATTTGAAGGTTGTGTTCGTATGAGATTATATAATTGATGGTGACTTAAAGGAATTATTTTGTACTACCTATATTAATAAGATGTATCTAATTTTTGGTACCTTATTACTTAAGAATTTTACACTTAAACATGCTTGGTTTGGAACAATTATAGGATGAGTGATTTTTTGGAAATTTTCTAATGAATCACATGAGTAAGGACAAAGCACTATGAAAAGTCACATGTTGGTTTGTGAGACCAAATATTGATCTTGAAAGCAACCAGATAAGATTTAAAAGAAAAATTGAAACAAGAAATTGAGAATTTAAGGGTTAGGGTTTGGGAATCAATTAAAATTAGGACTTTTGAAAACAAGATAAAGAAACTTGAAGGTAAGGCGCCACAAACAAGATTGTTTGATAAGTCTAAAAAGAATCCCCATAAGAACAAGAAATTCTTGATAAGATCAAAAGATGCAAGGAAGAATCCTAGTAGAGTTAAAACTCATATCAATCAATCACAATCTCCCTATTCTGAATTCCAAAATGTTTAATACAAATTTAGTTGATGGATTCGCTTCCTCTCGAAATAAATAAAAGAAAATTAAAATCCTAATATCACATGCAAAAATAGTTTGCCCTAATGGTTAAGTGAGGGCATACTATGTTATAATCTTGGGTTCTAATCCTAGCATTGAGTAAATTCTTTTTATTTTTGCAAAGCCTTTTTACCAAACAAACTTTATAACTTAAATAAATAGAAAAAGAACTAAATCTCCTAATTGGACTTCCTAATTATGCATCACTTTGTGCTGGAAAGCCTTCTAAGCCTTTTAAAGTTTGTCTTTAGTCATGGGTCCACCTAAGTCTTGAATTGGGTTCTGGTCTTAATCCTTCTCGTCATGGGTTTGGACTTGTTGATCATGGGCTTGGGCTTGTTGATCATAAGCCTTGTAAGCTTGGACTTTGATGTCCACATCACAACCAAACGTATAGTGTTAAAACCAAATGTTGATATCTCGAAAAGGATTACCTATGAATGGTTCTAACCAATGAGAAAGTTGAATAAAGTGTCATCATGTGAAGTCTTATAGAGTATGAGCCATAAAGATGTCAACTATCGAGAGTGTTATAAATGTTATCAGAGCATACCTTCCTCCCAATATGACATGATTTGAGGACAAACTAGAAAAAAGCTTGTGGGTATAACATCTTGAGTATTGATGAGGGCAAAAAATGATCACCAGTGAAAAAGGGACGAAACATAGATAAAGAGTACTGACAAGGGTGAAAAATGATCACCAATGCAAAAGGGATGAAGGATAGATAAAGAGCAACTTCTGGCAAGCTTCTAGTAGGAGGAGAGAGGGATCCAAAGAATAAGTATGTATAAGATCGTACAATTGACAGTAACTTAAATAAATTAATTTACAGTACCTATACTAATAAAATGCATTTACTTTTTGGTAGTTCACTGAATAATTTCACAGTTAAGCGTGTTTTGCATGAAACAATTATGGGATGAGTGACCTTTTGGAATTTTATCAAGAAGCGTATGGGTGAGGATAAAACATGTTAAAAAGTCATGTGTTGATTTGTGGGACTAGTTATTTATCTCAAAAGAAACAAGACATTACAAGTAGTCTTAAAATTGGTTGTTGATGTCTTAAAAAGGACTATCTACAAAGAATTTTGACCAACGTGAAAATTGAATAAAGTGTCATAGTATGAAGCGTATAGGGTGAAAGTTGTCGAGACATTGAATCATAGGAATGTTATAGGTAGAATGTAACCAATGATGGTTTTGACCATAATCAATTTTGGTTTATTATTATTATATTTTTTATTATTATTTATTATTAATATAATTTTTATTTTTTATCATTAATATTATTTTTATAATAATTAATAATAATAATAGTAATATTAGTAGTAGTATAGGAAAGACAAAGGATAATTAATTATTATTCATTAGATTAGGTTAGATATAGAGTGAGTGAAAGATAACATGGTAAATTAAAAATATAATAGCATAATTTTAATTAGATTAAATTCTAATTTTGATCGTTTTATGTTTTATAAAGGCTTCTTTTGTCTTTATAGTTGAAAATTTTTTAATTTTAGTACTATAGTTTAAAACATCTCTTTTTGGTTCTTATAATTGCAAGAATTTGCATGTAACAATATTAAATGATTTCAAATAACAAATATCAAAATGGTTAAAAAATTGTAATTATAAAAAATAAAATAATTTGAAAATTATAGGTAGTAAAATGGAAATTCTTATAACAACAGGAACACAAATGAAAATTATAAGTGTTAAAATAAAAAATACTTACAACTATATAGACCAAAAAGATAATTAAATCTTATAGAAATTTTGATCATTATCTTTTTATTTTATTTTTATTAATTTTAGTTCTCTCAATTTTGAAAATTAGTGATTTTAATTCCGCTATTAAATTTATTGTGTTGATCATTAATGACATTAGCTTTAACTTCTCACAAATAGGAAAACTAAATTGCTAATTTTAAAAATAGAGAGATTAAAATTGCTAAAAACTAAAATAAATAGATAAAAATAATTTATTTAAAAAATAAAAAGGCTAAATTTTCAATTTAACCTTTTAATTAAAAGATATATTTTAAGTTATGTTGTTAAGTTAATTAGATTAAATCTTATATTTTAATATAAAATGGGAGAATAATGTAATACTTGTATCGCACAAGAGATAAATTAAATTATATATTTCAACATATAAGAGAAGATGGTACACTGCTCACATAGATGAGAGTATGATTTATTCTTTTATTTTATATACTTTATAAGTCAACATATAAAATAAATTAATATATTTTTAATAATATATTCAATTAAAAGAATTTTTAATTTTTAGTAGATACTATATTTTTAATTAACATAAAATATAACATGAGGATTATAAAATGTCATTAAAATAATCGTTTACTAATTAAATTATTGTCCAATATTTTAAAAACCAGAAAGTCTCCTACATTATCTTGTATTTTTAATTCAATTTTTTATTTGTAAATTGATATTTTTAATTTGTGTGGAATAATGGCTTATCTCTAATATTATTAAATATGGTGCAGTTTTACATTGTAGCATTTTGCCACATCAATCAACAATGCAAAACGACATCATTTTTATCAATCTCTTATAAATAATTAAAATAATAATAATTATCTATAATATTATTAAATCTGGTGTAGTTTTCAATTTTAGCATTTCGTCTCACCGTTCTGTGGTGCAAAACTACACCATTTCTATCAATAATTTATCTCTTATAAATAATAATTATGGCAAATAATATTATAAGGTTAAAATAATATATATCGTAATTAATTATTATAAATGATTAAAAGTTATTATTATAATAATTAAAACAAAAATTATTATAAATAATTATTATAAAGTTAAAATAATAACAAAGATCATTATTATGAAAATGAATAGTTTTACCACATTATGTATTATCAATCTTAACATAAAACTAAATTATAAAGTATTATCAATCTTAACATAAAAATAAATTACAAAGATACTATAAAAAAACGATAACGTATTACTCTGTAGTGCAGAGTTATTATTTAATAGTAGTAATAATAATATATAAAATTCTATGCCAAAAATTTAAGGACGAGTGATTTTTTAATATAAATCACATGTATTCTTTATTAGTGATGATTTTACTTAAGTTCGATAGAGTTATTGTGGGTGTTTTCATCTCTTTATCTAAATATTTAATATAATTACATATTTAGGATTGAATATTAAGTCCATTAATTATGTTAAAACAATCAAGCATTTGTGTTTTATGGATCAGTAATTTCCTAGGATATGTATGTTTAAAAAGCTATTATTTAATAATAGTACATAAAATTTATACCAAAAATAAATTATAACAAAAATAAAATAATATTTAAAAAATTTGAAATATTAAATAAGTTTATTAAGCATATTTTTTATTTTATTTTTAAAGGCTTATTTTATATACAATAAATCTTTAAAGATAAAATATTTTCACTTTTTTGTTTTGTTTTTTAAACTTTTCATTTGCATTTTTCAGTATCTACACACAAAGAACCTGAGATTAAAAATGGAATTATAGCAGACTAATATATATGCATGGGAATCAATTAATCAACAAAAGTATGGCACACACTTCGAATGTAAAGGAAGGGAAGGGGAGTGCAGAGTTAATGTATTTTGTTGAAACGAAGAACCATCTCACTTATATAAACCCTGTTGACTAATTTAAACTGATTGCGACATTAATTGCCAATTACAATTTGCATGAGTTTGGCGATTAGCTGTGGAAATCCGACTAATATCCAATCAAAATAACAAATTAACACAATTTAATATCCGACTATTTTCTGGGGCACACTGCTGTCTACCATGGCGCGCTGCTAACAAATTAGCCACTATTAATTGGCAAGCCACAAGTGTTAAATAGATATATGTTTAATCTTTATACATTCAACTAATTAAAAACTATCTTCAATATAACAAATAGTGTGATTAGATAAATTAAATGGAAAAAAAAAAGGAAAAATAGATAATGTTTTCTTCATTTTTATTGATAAAAACGTAAAAATAAAAATTATCTTCTTAAAATAATTTTAAATTTTCTTTCTCTTCACTCATCCAATTCCATTCAATTTTTTCTTTTTCAATTTCTTTCAATCATTTCAAAGACTAATAAAAAAATTAAACTTAGATAACAATTTGATTCTTAAAAAAATAGAATTTTTTTATTTAATTTGATGTTTTAGAAACTTTTTTCTTTTAATTCCTATTAAGAAATAAAAATTATGTTTAGTTAATATTATTATTTAAAATAAAAACTACATTATTAATTTTAAAAATTAAAACTTTAAAAAATAAAAGATCAACAATTTTGAAACTAATCAGCTGACAATATAACATTGGAATCCAATAGAACAGGATGCCAATGTGCATTCTGGATGTTTGTATATAATCAAATTGGAACCTGGAATATTGAAGACATGTTTGTATTTTTAAATAATAAACTCGATTTTATGAAATGTTATATTAATTTTAAGAATGTTTATAGACAAAATTTCACTGAAAATTCAATTTTATAAAAACAAAACTACGAGAACATTCATCCTGAATATACTGAATATCAGAGCATTCATCCTCCCTAAAGTTTTGAAATTCAATTCCTAAAGTTCTGTGCAGGTGTTTAATAAAATCACAGCCTTGCACCACGACTACGTGAGGCGATGAGTAAAATCCCCCAAGGTCCATCACGTCGTCACCACCTACCCCTTCCCTAAAAAGAACGCAAACATAAAATTTCTCTAGCATATTTTAAGAGTAATACTAAACTACAGAAGGCTGAGCTAGCAATTCAAAGGAAATTTTGTACATACATAATACGAAAATTTGAGGCCTCCCAACTCAAAATGGAGCAAGCAGCAAGAGATCTAACAAAAATGTTGCTTCGACTTGTAACGTAAATGTCATAGGTGATGCCCAAAATGTTATATTATAACATCAGTTAAATTACAAATTGCTATTTCCATACGCCTCAATATCCTCGGAAGTTAAGTAGCTCATTAAAATTATTGATTATTAATTATTGAACATCAAATAAAACATAATTCAAAAACTGGCTGAGCAAGACAAATCCAAATTACAAGAGAAAAAACATCATAGTTTGGATAGGTAAATTTAAATGTTTTTTCAACATCACAGTAAACCCATGTTCTCCAAAGACCGAATTAGCACCTTATATTCAAGAAACTAATAACTAATCAAACCAAGAAGAATTATGAGAAGAAACCTAGAAACTGCCTTTGACTTCAGGCATATATAAGAAGAATTATGGTTTGAAGACTCATAGTGTCATAGTCGATATGGAGTATGCATAGAATCAAAGTCAATGGAATAACAAGTAAATAAAACTGTTTATGCAGTCATAGTAAAAAGCAAAACAGGTTACCCAAACTACCTTCCGATAACAATTTAAGACTCTCCCGTTATCACTATGGCAAATTTCACGACAACTGCCTAGAATAGTACTGTGAGGTAGGGGTTTCTATCACTCTAACCCTTATTCACTAATAGATTACCACTTAAACCATAAACTATAAAGAGATGTCAAACAATCCAAGTGAACAATCGATAAGTCTTATAATGATATTGTTGAAATATAAAGCAACTACAAATAAAATGGGGAAAAAAGTAGCAATACGGCTCTAAAAATAAGTGTTCCAAAATACTTGCAAAAAGCAAAAAAAAAAAAACAATAATCAGCAAACAACGATCAATGAAAGGTTTATGCAGTGGCAGCTGCTCCCTTCTTCCTTGGTGCAGCTTCAGTACCTGATTATTCAAAATCCGCACAGAAATATAATAATGGCCAAGACATTGATTACTAACAAAAAACCAAAATAGGGCGTAATATGATAGAAAAGGACGAAAGTACCTTCTCTGAAGCCACTCTTGAATCGGCGGGGCACGTTACGCAAGTACCTCATCCTACCAGTTCCGGTGGTCTTTCTGCGGATTGCCTTGACGCTCCAGTTATCTGAAAATCAGCGTAAGGTAAAAAGGCGAAACATAAACCCTAATAAGCGTGAACAAAGTATTGGTAATTGAGGAAAGATGAACGAGTGTTACATTTTCTCTTGCGTGCGGCGGGGAAAGCGCAGGCGGCGCAGCGACTCTTCTGGAGGTGGAAGCTGCGGCGGCCGCACCTCACACAGAGAGTGTGGGTCTTGTTCCTCCTCTTACCGAAGCTCCCTGTTCCCTTCCCCTGCGTTCCATTTACAAACACTCGTCAAATTACAACACAATACCAGACAGAGAAAGAGAGAGTAAAGATTGTACCATTCAAGCAGATGAAAAACCCTAATGCTGCAACGAAGGATCCATGCGCCGTCTAGATTAGTATTTATATCTGTTGTCACATAAGAGGTTTAGGGTTGCGAGGTTAAATAAATAAGTTGGGCAGGCCCAGCTCTTGGTTTGGCGTTTAAAATTATGCACACATGCTTTATAAAAGTTTATTGGGCTTTGTTAGAGATTGGGTATGTCGTGTGTGTGATTTAGTCCTTCGTCTTTCTAACTTGCATTTTGGTTCATTGTGTGGATTGGGCCTCTTTATGTCTATTATCTCTCCGCTTTTGTTGTTAAACATATCTTCTATTTATATTTATATTTATATTTATATACCTCTTTTTTTTTACTTATTTTGTAATTAATTTTTTAAATATAGATTTTATATATTTTTCAGAAATTAGTGTATCTCCTTTTTCTTTGATCCCCTTTAACCTTTTATTAATTAGTCTTTCTTTCTTCTTTTATTTATTTATTTAGTAAACGATTATTTTTATTTTTTCTAATTTACCCTCTCTTGAAAACTATGACCTGGAACGTATTTGAGTAATACTACATTTTCGAATATAAGTGTTTAGATCCGAAAATTAATTTTCGAATCAAATTTGTAATTCCTCAAAAAAAAAAAAAAAAACGTTGAGTTGTGGTGAAAAACTTTAAACATGATCTGATTGATAGTTGGAGTGATGCATACGATTGCGGTTCCAATTGAGAGAACAAAGCTATTGTTGCAAACCTAGAAAAGCAATTTGACCATGGTGGCAAGTGGGCATCGCAAATTCAAGAGTATGTTGGATTGCATACTCCATATTAAGAAGATGATCTTTTGGAATTATAAAAAATTAAAACCACGTAAAGCGGTATATTAATATATAGGAGAGGTGGTCTATGTTGTTATTGCCTTGCCTATCTACATAAAAAGAGGGAAATAAAATATTTAGTAAGCATTTCGAAGATTATATAACTATTTTTAAATTTAAATAATATATAAAGTAAAATTTAAATATTTTAAATAATAAAATACGTATAATGAATTTATTCTTACATATAAAATTAAAGCTCAAATTTTTAATGGTTAAATGGTTTAATATTTTTCTCTTAATTTTAATAAATAATTCCAATGACACTTCAATATAATTGTAAAATATTTCACATTGCTTTAATTATATTAATTTAATATCTATTTAATGGCGACATCAAGCTAAAACCTAAGTTCCTGTGCATATTACTCAAATTTCTTACTTGTAAGGGGAGTTTATTGAGTATAAATTAGTTTTTTATTATATAAACCATGTTTATACGGTCTTGTTAGGATGGTTAATGTAAATAACCCGAGTGGTGTGGCCATGTTAAAATGCATTTTGTGAACCATGAAAGCGACGTAAAGAAATTGCATTCCCATTGTATGTGAAGAGGAATTGATGTGTCCACCACACAGATTAATTAAGTTTGTTGGGATTGTTTTTGAAACTAATAATTAGACAAGGATAGTGTCGGTGTCAGTATGCTACAGGCACCCGACTAACAGATATTGGCGCCCAAATTTGAATAAAACTTATCCTTGGTTTACGTGCATGTCTGCATGAGGTCCCCCTTTAGTCTGCTTCTTTAATATTCCAGATAATTTATAGCACTTTGCAACGCTTCCTCCTTCTACGTGGGACCCATAGCAATATCGCCACACTAGACATCAATGTCTTACCATAATTGCTGTCTTACCATGGTTGTGAAAATTCTGATTTGGGAGCCATAAAATCTTTAGTTAACTTGTTTGTTGTTATAATTTATTTTGGCTCCCCTTCTGATCATTAACACCAACTTTAATTCTCAGCCTGTTCCATTACGAACTTCCATGAATGAGAAATGCAGTTTCAACACATACAATCCGATTATGTCGATCAGTTGCCAGAGTTCTCGTTACAGGGCACAAGTTTTTCAAGAAAGAAACAGTCATGTGCCACTCTCTTTTGCAAGTGCAATCACTTAATTTAACCTTATATAATTTGGGACAGAGGTGGGTGGAGGACTTAAACGCTGGCAGGTGTCCGATAGTGACCTCACCTGACAGTAAGGAAACAAAATGCATCTCATCTTACCTTGATATCACTTCTCATTTCTCAGTGCCAACCTGACTAAATAGATTGGGGACCATGCATGTCTTTCTTACAAATAAAGAAGGATTTTTACTTCACAAGGCCTAGGGATGGATGGCAGTTAGCCGGGGTTTGGTATATGAGCAAGAGTCCCGCTATTTCTTCTCAGTAGATGATTGCGCATTAAATAATACTATTAGTGTAGTTTCTAAAACAAATTAGCATGATAAAAGGTTACCTCTGAAATAATTATTCAAGGACTATTTTGATTTAGGGGTATAAGGTTTCAAATTTGGCTAACAAATATTTGGTACGCTGTTGTTCTTTTAGTCTTTTATCCACCTACCACCTTTAGCTTTGCATCCTAATCAAATGTCGCGACGCTTTAAACAGCATGTAGTCAAAATCAATACTATATTTGTGATAATCTAGATACTAAAGTCCCTCAACTTGTAGCCTTTTCTTCAATTATCTTTTATCCAAAGAGGAAGAGCACTAAATCAGCGGGCAAAATCTCTCTAAGTGTTGGAACGCTAAATCAAGTTCTTTGGCCCTAAGATCTGATAATATAGCCACCAGATTTAATCTTTATGTATAAAGATAAAGAAGGTTTGAAAGGGACAGAAAGCATGGGATGCCATAGACCAAAAAGGTAGAATTGGTACCTAGACGGAAGAAAATACTACCCTTCAGAGTTCAACTGTTTTTCTCTTTTGGTAACCTTCGGAATAGTTACCATCTGCACTTCTCTTTATAAGCGATCCCGAGTCAGGACAAAATTGTAGAACACACAAGAACCAGAGCATATTAACTTTGTGTCTGCTCTAGAAGACTTTTAGAGCCATTAGGAGAGAAAACCTTGCCTAACCACAAATGCTGCTTAGAGAAACCATTCGCAAGACCAAGGTTTTATTTCACGATACCTTCCGAAGCTTCAAGTCAGTCATCTTTGAAGGGTACCAAAAATTACCCAGATCTCTCTCCTTCAATCCATTCTTTGGTCGCAGTTGCAATGCAAGAACTTACACAAGCGATCAATTCTACAATGAGTTTTATGACATGCTGCAGTCTGATCTGAACAGAATAAAGAGGAGTGATAGCGATAGCATGAGCAGGTCAAGAGAACAAGCAAAAGGAGATGCTGTAAACACTGAAATCCTTACCAGGCAAAGTTCACAAAAGAGCATTGCTGAATATGGAGTAGTAGAAGAGAAGAAAAGCGTAGGAAACTGCGAATTGGGAAAGAAGGAATGCTTGAGTTCAAAAAGCATGAATGAGGGAATTCACGATTTAGCACAAAAGATGAAGGAATTGGAGATGATGGATTCGGGTGATGTCGAGCATGTGCTAGACATAGAAGAGGCACTCCACTACTACTCACGCCTTAAAAGCCCTGTTTATTTAGATATCGTGGACAAGTTCTTCATGGACATGCACTCTGAATTCTCCGTTCAAGAGTCCTCTATCAGCATCAAACGCTCCAAGTCAAAGGGAAGACTTGGCTCAATCAGGTTGTAGATAAGACAATCTTAACGCAAAAGAATATTCTAGTAGTGTATATGAAAACTGTTTTGTTTTACTATTTTGTGTCTCCGATTTTCCTTCCTCCTGTGTGCTAGCTGCTGAGCAATTTGAGTTTGTTTGGTGTGAATTCCTGCTATTTATACCTATTTTGTTATACTTTCTGGTAATGTTGGATTGAATCTATATTGTACACTAAAAAAATGAATTACTTGGTAAGAATCTCATAGCCCTGTTTGTCAATTTCCCAATCTGAAATTTTTTTTTAAGAATGCTGGGATCTCAACAAAATTTCAAATTTTGTTTGCTTATTGATAAAAGAGCGACAAACCGCAAAAGCATTCAATCTGTTGTGCTTATTGAGTAAGAGAGGATGTGCCCCATTTTCTCTTTAACGACAAAACTCATAAAAATCAACTCGAATGAATGAAAGAAGGAAAACAGTGGTTGGGGATGAACCTATTATTGGTCTCGGTGGTATGGTTCTTGAACCTTAAAAGAGACCAAAGTCAGGTATCTATTTTTGAAATAGTTTAGGTTTCTGAGTGTGGCTTCAGTGTGTGAAACCCAAGATGGAGTCTTGCAGAGTTAACGAGAACGTAAGCAATTAACATAATAACATGGCGGGGAAACAAAGAATTAGAACATGACCTGCTTCAAATTTTTCGTTTCACATTGAAAAATGTTATTTTTTGAAAGGAGATTCTTTGGACTTTTTCCATGTCTGTTGGTAAAATTAGGAGAGGGATAACAAAATACGGTGAAAGGAATGACAGATAAAATGAGGGATACGATTTACAGAAATAAAATTTTAAATATAATTACAGTTTCCATGAAAATTGACAATTATTTTTCAAATGATCAAGGGATGCATGAGTACGAGCCTTTTGCATAAACTTATGAACAAGTAGTCACAGGAACTGAAAATAGTAAGGTAAAGTGAATTAATTTTTTTCTAATAAATAAAAATTAATATATGTACTTCAGTTTTCATAGAATCTTCTCCATTTAATTTTTCTAAACAGTAAAGCGTAAGGGTTGAATCTAATTTATAAAAAAATTAATTCATTTTTTTTATTTTCTTCTCTGTATTTATTGAAAATTTTGTCTAAATAGAACTTGTCTTTTTCTTTTTAATGGAAAATTTTCACAGTAAATTTGTACTAATTTGTTATTGAAATTTTCGTACTCTTTAACTTCAATAAAAATGTATTAATAATATTAAATGTATTATTGATATTAAATATTACGCTTTTCAGTAATTTTTTTTAACTTGTAACTCCTTTGACTGATTGGGAAAAATTGTTTTAAAATGCGATGATGTCTTTCCATAATATAATAACTAGTAAAAAATATATTTTTATCCAAAAATATATATATATTTAAAAAAATGTTATAATTTTGTAGAATAGAATTATTTTCAGGATTTTTTATTAAGACAATGAAATCCTATTTCAAAGTTCAAACTAAAATAAATTGTAAAATCAAAACATAGAGTCCAACTACACTAGCACACTCTTTTTTCAATGTTTGGAGACAATTAATTAAAGTTTGGACCACACGTATTAATAAGGAACAACAATCTGTTTAACAAATAAAAATTAATAATTATTATCCTAAAAGGAACAAAAGTTGAGAAAAAAATTTAAGTACATAAAATTAAAAGAGACAGAATATATATATAGTTTTTTAAAATGTATAAAAAAAATACGTAATTTTTTTAAAATAAGAGAGTGCATTTACATTCCCATATTTGACTGTGGATCCGCCACGAAAGGTCACAATATATGGCCGGGAACAAATTTTTGCATCTTTTCTCCCTTGTTAATGTCGTTTAATTCTTGATCTGTGCCACATTATTACTTCGACTGCACCTTAGTTATCACGTCACTCCTTTCATGACAGAACCGTGAATTATAAAACGTAACACACTGGAAAAATCAGGATCTTTGACAGCTCGCATTTACGCTAATGGCTAATAGCTTAACCAGAACTTTATTATGATAAAAGACTGAAGAAGAATTATAATATGAAACAATTCTTTTGGGTGAGCAACTCGATGTGTCATGAACTAGAGAAGAACGTGTCAGTAACCAGAATTTTTAACTATATGAACTGATTCATTTGCAGATGACCCCCTGCAAAATTAGTTAAGAAACTACTCATCGAGAAAAATATTAATACTCCATTGATCAAACATCAATTTGTCATCAAACCAAATATCCAAAAAACTTAAAATTATTAAGTGAAGACATTTCAATAATTTTATATTTACTAATATACCCTATCACACAAGAGTCCTTTGCACTTAAAGCCTATAGAGGCTAGAGTGATGCACATACGTATTTTGCCTTGCACTAAAGTTGGGGGCAACTACACCACTTGGCCACAGAAACTCTTACACTACGCCATTAATTAATTATTCCAAAAGCTTGTGTTAATAAGTGAAAACACATAAAAGGTTTCATATTATATTTCTGACACAATTGAGAGCTTTATACAAAGATGCATTGCCTTGATAGAGGCATGTAAACCAATACATGTCTACATTCTTGGTAAAGAGAAAAACGAAGACTCCAAACCCCAGTTTCTTATCCTGAGGAGAATAGCCAAAAACAATGATGAATCATCTAGTAAGAGGGCCACGTCATATCCAGATCTCACATAATCTCCACTTGAATCACAGAAATGCATGATTCGGATCACCGAAATAAAACCTTCTAACAAGGGAGTCTGTTTTAAATTATATCAGTAACCGGTTGATGAAACCAGAACATTATGCTCCTTTAAACGTTTCTGAAAATGAGCTAAACGGGTTTGCAACTGCAGGATGCCAGCAGCCTTCTGAGAAAGAATGGCATTTAGTCTAGTTATATAATCATCCAGCTGATTCCCTGGTTGATCTGCTTCAACCAAGAGGTTCATCTCCTGCATGTCAAGTGCAGATAAAAAATGAATATGAGAAATGGACCTTGCACCATTCCTTGGAAAGAATTCGTTTTTCTCAATTCTAGGACCTGTTCATTATTCCTAGAATGAGTAACACTGAACCATGGGCAACATTCAGTAAAAGATTCATGAAATTGAACTTTGGTGTGTATATCAGTGTGTTTATTGAAAATATGCACACAATTCTTATTTGTTATTTATCAAGTACTAACTTCTATAATCGTATTTAATAATCAAGGACCACCACTAAACATTAATAAAAATTAAAAAATAAAACTTGGCTTGATTCAGGTGACTCACTACACATGGCACAATGGTCAGTTCCCTAAAGGATAAATGAAAAGATAGAACAATGACAGACAATTTAAATACCTCTCTAACAATATTCATGGTCTCCTCTACTTGTGTCCGGTGAGCATTTACAAGGTCCTCTTCTTCCTGAAATAATGACATGCTTTTGGTAAAGATGAGCCCTGGGTTTTTTATATAACCATTATCTTGGTAGCCAACAACTTACCTGTAAGAGGGTGTTTAAATCATCCTCAGTATGTGTGATTTGAGGTTCAACTTTTGGGAGGTCCTTCCATTTGATCTGACCACTGGGTTTCTTCAATTTGTCATCCGTTGTAGCATATGACTCCATCTTTCCATTTTTCTTCAATGATGGTTTCACCTGCTCGTAATACTCTTCAGAGGGGCTAAAATCATCCCCTTCATTTTCATCAGGCCATCCATCTGCTGTGCGTTCCTCATAAGCTGACCCAGTAATGGAAGATAAGGGGACTGTACTTGATTCTTTAAGATTGAAATTTGACGATAAAACATCCTTCTTCGAATTGTTCCCTTTCGATAGGCTTTTTACCCTGGTTTGTAACAGCGAAACTATGAATTTTCATTATCCTTTTGAGCACATTGGTGGGTGTGTTGTGTAGTGTTTTTCAAAAGTGTTATGTGGGTGGTTTGAAGGAGTATGGGATACAGAACTACATCTAACAGAAAATTCATTGTTACCTATCAGCATATCTCAACGTATTCAGAGTATGTTCGCATGAACCAGTGCTTGGTGATATACATGATATCATAACGGTGCGGGAGTTGCCAACAAATGAATCCCTCAAAACTTCGGTCAATTTACTGCCTCTGAAAGGGATGTGTCCTTGGTCATTATCTAGAGCTCTTATGCATTCCTTTAAAGCAAGTAAGCTCTTGTTGATTTCAGCACCTTCTATTCTGAATCATATAGTTGTAAACAAATGACAAATCAAAAAAAAACTCATTAGACTAAAAACAGAATGCTTGAAGGATGCAAACAATTCATTATACAATCCTAAATCTGAGATATTTAATAATGTATACAGCCAAATTTGGAATCTAATCTAGTCTAATTTATATTCTTAATTAATTTTCTCTGGCATAAGTATTATTTTAACTTGGATAAGTAACAAGATAAATCTATCTTAGATAATCCAAACTCAATCTAACCTTGTCTGTTTGTCATTATCAGTGGTATCTGCTCCACGTTCGCTTCCAGCAAGATCTATGAAGGAGAGCTTGCCAACCAAACGGGGAGGTTTGGATTCATTGCCATCAACTGACCTTTTGATAGCAAGCTGAAGTATTGCATGTGACCGCGATGATTCCTCATTTGCACCCGTGGTGCCTGTGCTTCTTGTGGAATTTCCTCTCTCAATCAAGTCTTTGATGTTCTCCACATCCGATACCCGGTACTCTTGCAAACCCACAATGCAAACTTGCTGCTTACCATCCTCCCTCATGCAAAGTTTTCTGCAGAAGTACAACTTTAAACCTCAAGAACACAGATTACAGATGCAAACAAAAAGATAATTGACTTACCTTCGATCATTAAGGAGATCAAAAAGCTTGCCACCATATATTTCAAAGAAGCTCACAAACAACTGAAATCCTTGGTTCCTGTAAGTATGATGCATCAATCTAAGGATGTCCCTTGATGCTTTAAGTGGCAGTGGCTTCATCGTGTAAGTTTTTCCACTTCCTAGAAAAGCAGAAATTGGTATTTAGAAGTTCGCACATAGGACAAATCATCAAGGTCAAGTTGTTGACCTAAACTTTTTTGAGTTTTGGTCAACAACTAGATCTCAACAATTTTAAGAATTGAGTTTTGATCATGGCCAAAACATATAACTTTAAAGTTAGAGAATAAAATGAAACATTCGAAGTTCCAAAGATATACATGATACAAAGCGGAAATATCACTTCACAAATTCACATAAAATCAAGATTTAGAAGTTGTTATCACCTGTTTGCCCATATGCAAAGCAAGTTGCCTTAGTGCGTTCAAAGATTATTGGAACTATGGGCTCTACTGTTTCACGATAGACCTAAAAAGACAAAATGATTTTTAAACAAGGTAGCATAAGGATATGAAGCATGTTGTCAATCATTCTTTTCAACTGAACATTTATGTACATTATAGTTACCTCATCATTTGTAACCTCTTCATTCAAAACAGCATCAAAAACAAATTCATGCTTTTCTATGTACTGAGTTAGGTCAACCTGTAAAGCATATAATTTTAAAATGTTTAAATATAAAGCATAGATTATCATAACATAAGAACTGACAATTGAGGAAATCAGTGGGTGAAATATTATTATTTTGGTTCAGCTCAATCTCCAGAAAGAATACTTAATATTTAAAACATACAGATAATTACACTCAAGTGACTCCAAATATCATAGAATTACCCAACTTTTTCTGTTTTATGTTATCTGTATTCTTTTCAAGTCACAAATTTCAAACCAAGAGAAATATCAATTACATAGCCAGTGCCACATTAGATTTCTTAGTACATAGCCAGCCCAACTTAATCTTATATTTCTAAAACCTACGAACAATTATACTGCCATTGGAAGTTGAAAGCATTGATTAATGTTGCATCTTAAACTCACCTTCAATTTTGTCTCGTGCACTGTTAAAGAATTGGAATATGTTTCTATAATGTCTTCCTCATTTTTTGCTAATTCCTTCTTATTCATTGGTCTTTTACGAACCTGCATTAAAAAATAACATGCAAATATCAGAATAAAACTAAAAGCAATGCTCTTTGGACAAGATTTAATATTCATTGTCAGGAAATTCAATGAATTTTAAATGATGTTCAACGTATAAAGTTGGTATTGTGTAAATGCAGTCTTAGAGAAAAAAATTCAAATTTACTATCAAAACAGTCAGTAAAATAACATTTCAAAATAAAAATGAAACATGAATGGTATGCAAAAAAACATACCACAACTTTAATCTTTGCTACAGAATTAGATTTCTCTTTGTCTGCAGGAAAAGTTTTTAAAATGTTCTCAGGAGCACGAGCTCTGCCAGTCTGTTTGCTCAACAAGTAAGGTTCAGAGTCATCAAAGCTTCTGCCCCGGCCAGGTTGATACAGGGAGTTGACATCATATGCATTGGAGGCTGGCATCTAGCAGGATAGACAAATTATAAACAGATTTAAGCTACCTATTCATGTGCATCAACTTACAAAGACAAAAGAAGAGATCAGCCATCCTAGTTCGAAACAGATTAACTTAGGATTTTATAAGCCTATGTGATCAACTTAAGAATGCAATTCTCATAATAATATATTGAAGAAATGCTTCTAGTTCAAAACAGATTAACTTAGGATTTATAAAACTAAATGATCAACTTAAAAATACAATTTTCATAATATCTATATTGAAAAAATGCTTTTAATTCTCACATCATATGAAAATATATAAATAAACACAAAGGTCCTAACGCGTGTACAAATTCAGAGCTAAGGATCTGCAGAGGCTGATATAACAATTTTCCAGAACATCAACTCAATTTGTGTATAGTATGAACACTTTCAAGGGTGATAGAGTCAACGAATGGAAAATTTCTATAGCCGTAACCTTTCAAAAGATGCAATGTGACCGTTATTGACAGGACGAAATGATAACTTAAGAAGTACAAGGCACATAAATCAAATGAAAATAACAACCTCGGGAGGAAGAAGCTCGGTGTCGAACGAATGCAGATCCAACAAGCCGGGGCTGAAATCACCGGACAAATCTTCACCGTTCTTTTTCTGTACCGAAGCACGGAAACCGTCGGGAGGCGTGGAAGGCTCCATATAATACTCATTTCCTCCGTTAAAGCTCCTCGGCGTGTTCCGGCACGTTCTTCCTCCCTGCACGCCTCCGCCGTACAAGTTATAGTCCTGCTCGCATTCCAAACACGAAACGAATCTCATCAAATCGCTTATGCGCAACGGTCCAAATCAAGATCGCTAGCGGAAGGAAAAAAAAAAAAAGAGGGAGAAGAAAATGAGATCACCTGAAGCGGAGGAAGCTGATTGGAGGAGGATTGGAGGTGTTGAAGGCCAGCCGATTGGAGCCACCTGTTGCCGTTAGATGAGCCATCGAGGAAGTTATCGGAGTACTGGCGCTGATGGTGCACCCCCGCCGCACCAGATCTCAGCCCCTGTCTCCCTCCGCCGTTCATCTTCCTTGGGCGATGATCAGATCGGAAAGGAGTGAGAAATCTGATCAGGTACAACGACAGTGGACTGGACTGGACTGGAGTGAAACCAAAGATATAGGAAGGAACGAATAGATACGATACAGGCGACAAAAGTGTTATAGTGAAACCAAGAGAGCCTTTCACTTTGAAAATTTTTGAATGGACTTGCTGACTGGCACGTGCGAGTCAACAGCGAAACGACGACGTAGCGTTGGGGGTTAGCCGGTTAGGGTAGTGGGTAGGTCCCGTGGTTTTTTGAACTTGTCCCGTCCCACATGGGTGGGGACGGCCTCTGTTTTTTGTCTATTTATCATTGCGCGCTTGGCTTCACATTCAAAACTTGTGGTCTTCTACGTGCTTTTAAAAGGTTCTGCCACGTGGCACCTATTGTGGGTTGGGTTTGCTTGGTGATGGCAACGCAACATAACAATTTGCGGCGCGGCACCGTGCTCATGTTTTGGCCCAGGGTTTCCGGCCACTTTTGGTCTCTCTTTGCTTTTTCACTGGTTTTTATTTTTAATTTTAAACTCATTTAAGTACAATGTTCCCTCAAGTGAAGGGAATGGGAGATGGGGGCTGTATTAGGTACTCCTTCAAAGATAATGGTCATCAATTCCATGATTGTCCATGGACTGACTGGGCTGACTGGGCTTGCTTCAGTTAAGCCCGCTGAAGGCCCAAAAGCAATGTGGAAGTATTCATAACATAAGAACGAAGTAAAAAAATCAAACAAAATAAGTTTCATATAAACTTAAAAAGTTTACTTACCCTTCTATGATCCTTGTAGTAGTAACAACTTTTCAATTTTCAGAGTTCAATCTTTATAATTTAAAATAATCTCTGATTAATTGTAACAGTTGAAATAGCAAGAGTCAACATTAAACAAATTAAATGATCAATTTTTATTTATATTCCTAATTAAAGGATAAATAAAATATTTTCTTCTTTTCACCAAAATACTTAATAAATTTTTTTATAGATTGCTTAATTCAAAATGAAAATAAATATCAAGTTTATAATATTAAGTTTATATTTTAAGATGCAATGTCTCTTATCTAACATAATCGGGATAAGAGATTTTTTTGCAAATTCACAAGTTTTTTTCATGTTGAGTGATCAGTACAGACTCTTTGAATCTAAAACTAAATTCAAAGTATGTATTAATTGTAAAAATTAATAAATTAATATGATAATAATGCTCAGTTTTAGTATAATTAGCATTTTGGAAAACTCAATATCTTAAGAACATTGATTTCATGCTTCATTATATGAAAACTTTCTCAAATGTCGATTCCTCATTCTTTGGATCAAAATATTACTAGTGAACTAAAAAACATTACATTCAATGTATCTTTATTCTTATTACAAAGCAAAATAAGACAGATTTCACAAAGAATTATTAAGTAAACTCAAAATACGTTAGAATATCATAAATATTATTAATACCACCACAGAATAAACAATGAATTAGTCTTTACTAATGTGCGTCAACACTGAATGATTTTCACAGTCTTCTCTAGTCTCTACAATAATATATTAATAAAACATTGAAATTAGAAAACAAACATAACTAAATTAAAAGTCAGACACTATCATAGAAAAATGGCAAATAGCAAAAATCAATGACTCCTCAATTGAAGTTTTTCTTCCTCTGCAATTATGAACTTCTAACAAGTAATTAATTAAATATCTTATTTTTAATAAATAGTTAACATAATTATTTATTTCAAACAATTAAAAATAAAAAAAATGTAATAAAACAATTTATTGTTGAAAATGAAGGAAGAGTTACCTTATTCCAAGCTTTGGAAGAGCGCAACAAGAGTTTCTTCGCTTTCTATTTGCATGTGCTGTGGTTCCAAGAGTATCTTTGACAGAGTGGAAATTTAAAGAAAGAAAAAGAAAGCAGAAAGTAGAAAATAAAAATTACAATTTTTTATTTATTTCATAGGGCTGAAATTAAAAGTTAACTTTTTTAATTTAATATGGGTTTCATATGTGAAAAAAAGAAAGAAAAATGAACAATAATCCTCTGTCACACCGCTAATATTCTGAACCCTCCAACATTTTTTTTTATATTATTAACATTCCTAGGTCTCTTTTTTTATACACAGGTGTCCATATTTCTTATATAATAATAAAAATAAATAATAGAAAGGATGATAATAGATAATTATATTAAATAATAATAAAGTATTTTATTTAATATTATTTTTTATTTTCTTATCTAATAAATAACTTTAATTTAAATATTTATTTTCTATTTCACATTATTATTTTTTTCTACTAAACCATCACTATTTTCATTTATATCTTTTATATATTCTTTTCTTATCAATTATTTTTCACTCTCTCATTTTTCTTTCTGGCTGGTAAACAAATTGTGGTCACCGAAGAAAGCTCACAGTAATTGCAAAATGAAGTTTGCAGTACTTGTTTTTGTTTATTTGTGTAGTGTCTTTTTTATAGGGATGTCCAATAAGTTTTTATTTTTTTAATTAATTTATACATGTATATAACATTTAAATTGGTAAAATTATTGCAAAGGAAAAAAAAAATTGTAGTTTGTAGAAAATAATAAAAAAGTTATATCAAGAAACACTAAAAAAGTGTGAAAAGAGCCACAACTCATGCCTGTCCCCTTTAGATGCCTCTCCGCTGATAGTTTGTTTGAAATTGTTATTACTACCAACTTTTTACGAGTTTAATTTAATTTAAATTAAATTTTCAAACAACATAAATAACCAAACATATAAGATAGATTGATTAATAGTGCAATTCTTTTTTACACTTGATACATATACCTTTTTCTCTTTATTTAAATATCATATAATTTATTATATAAAAACATAAATTAAATTTAGTTGCATCTATAATTTTCTGTATTGTGTGTTATATGTTTTTAAATTGCATAATGTTATTAAATTATACGTGTAATTTAGATTTAAAATTTGAAATATTGTCAATATAAAGGGTACAGTGAAAAAAAAAAAAGTAAAAGAAGATGAAAGCAAGTAGAAATAGGCGTGTTTTATGAAAATGAATTCGAATAAAAATATTTAATATATATATATATGTGTATCCTACATTTTTAGAGTTTTCCTTCTCACGTGTGAGGAAGTGAGTTGAAATGAACAATGAAATTCTTCTCTTCCAACATTGCAAATCTGCACATACGTTACTGGAGCATGCATCCACGTGACATAATTAATTATGCATTTTAAATAATCAATTATTAGATATAATAATAAAAATTAACTATGTGACAACACATTTAATCCTGTGTTAATTTTGACAAAAAAAAAAAAATCACTTTGACAAAGGGGTGGAGTAAATTTGAAATTTCTCCGAATTTAGAAAGCAAGTTTAAGTTTAAGATTTAAGTACGAAAATTTTCATCTTGTCTCTCTGCCTTGTTACACATATTTGTAATTATTAATTATTAATTATTAATTATAATAATATTCATTTCATATGTAATTATATTTTTATATATATTATATATGATACAGTTATTAGTTATATAATTATGTAATTATGTTTATACTTTTATTTTTTACAATTATTAAAAACATAGATTAATTAATTTAACATTTAAATAAATAAAATTATAATAATAATATTTAAATAATAAAATTATAATTATGTATTTAACTAAAAGTATATTTTTAATTTTTAAATATTATATAATTTTTATTATTATTTAGTAATATATATATATATATATAATTTGAAATAAAATATAGTTAATAACTTAATCTATAATTTATTTTAAATATGAGAATAAATTTAATTTAAAAAAATGTAAGATGGATTTTCCTTGAATTTTCCGAAAATTGATCAAATTTAATCTGACCTCTTTAAATCCAGAACAGAAGCGAAAAGATCCAAACTTGCCGGAAACTCTTCCATTGTCATCCTATCAACTTTGTTCTGTGTCCTTTATGTATTTATATAATAATGACCCATCTCCCTTATAATTATAATAAAAATTTAAAACAAATAATAGATAATATTTCTATTTAATATCAATTTTTTAACTATTAAATAATTTTAATTTAAATATTTTTTTATCTATTTACTTTATTTTTTATCAATCAAATAATTACTATTTTCATTTTATTTATTTTCCTTTCTTTTCTCATCTATTTTATTTTATTTCTTTAAATTTTTCAACGAAACATCTAGTTTTATTTTCTTCTATTTTCTCTATATTTATTTTCTAAATGGATAAAAAAATATAATTTTAATCTTATATCATGTTCCATTTTGTTTAAAACGTATCCAATATATATATAAAGATACATAAAAAAAATATTTATTTTCCGTTTTATTATATTCATGAGTACTTCATAATAACTGTTATAATTAAAGCTTTGATATTTTAGTACTAAAAAATGAATGAATAATAGTTGGTATAACTTGACCATCACCTAAATTAAATTAAATTAAATTTCGAAAACGTATTCTACCAATGGGAATAAGCAAGTTTGCTACTTCCTTCTTGGACAGATGGGCGCACACCCTTTCAGCACTTAGATACAATATCCAACAAATTTCAGCCTTGAAATTGGTGCACTTCCAACCAAGTTCTTCAAGTCAGCAAGGTCATTAACACTGTACCATTGTCCTTTGGTGAGTTTGCATTACCCAATTTGGTAGTTTTCTTCATCTTTTTAGGTAGTGCATTACCCATTATCAATCAATTTGTGGAGAAAAGCTGGTAGTCATGTCTGATATCTTGTATATTTATTATTTCATAAATTTATACCCTATTGATCGAGCCTTTACCTGTTACAAAAGAAATCCGATTCATCTACTCCTTTAATTACAAAATTACTTCTCATTGTTTTATCCATTTGCTCAAGATTTGACCAGGATTTCTTAATTATTTTTTTTCTATCCGTTATCATAATTGTTAGCCTGTTTAAGTAAGCCTGAAATGATAAACTTTGAATGGATTGTTTGTTCTGTTAGATCATAACACGAATAATTTATTAAAATAAAAATTAATGTATAGATATAATTTAACGTTACTCCCCGAATGTGACGAGTGATTATACGATGAAAGATACGTCCACCATGGTTGGTTGGTGGAGCTGGTCAGATAAAAAAAATTAAAAAAAATTCGAGGAACAGGTTGGGTGCGACGCTCTCCTTGTCGCGTGGAGCTACCGAGCCATTACAAATCCAAATAGTCAATTTTCATACCCAAACCCGAATGAAGAATGAAAAAAAACATCTACGTGGGACCTATTGCCTGTTGGGGTTGGTGTGCTTTTATTTCATTTTTGAATCGTGGTTGGTGTAGGATCCCAAATTTATTTATTTTTTATTATATAATTTTTTTTATCAATTTAATAATGTTATTATTATCCTAAATTTTTACTAAAAATAATATTTTTAAATTTATATGTGTAATAATAATTTGAATTGATTAAATATCGTAATTGTAGACAGTATAATTTGTCCGTCCTTATTAGCTCATTATTTTTTCAAATTAATTGAAAAAAATAAAAATAATGGAAGTAAAATAACAAAAAACGACAAGTGACAGAAAGTAAAAAAAAAAAAAAAAAAAAAAAGGAAAACAAACTTAAAATAGTGTACGGTTTTGCTTACCGAAATCTGAGTGAGTATTGGCACTTGAAGCAGTGGGTGCAAGCATACCATGTGAGTTGTTGGTAAAAAACAGGGTATTATGGAAGCAAAAGTATAAAAGTTGTTGGTTTAATGATGGAGCATGAAAACAGAAGAAGCTGTGGAAAACAATAATGGGAGACCAAGCAAGCACGTATCCATTTCCATGAGCCTGGCCTTTTGAACTTTGAAGTTGGCAACTGCATATCGTGGTCAAACATGTCCAAACAAATTCAATCAACGACACCAGACAAATTAAAACTAATTCTGAATCTTATGAGTGTTGAAATTCAAACCCATCACACATAAAAAACATTAAATACCGTAAAAAAACTGAAAAACTAACTAAATCTATTTTTTTTAAATTTGTGATTTATATTTTTTAAATTGATATAAACTTAATCAAATCATATATGATTATAAAATTATATTTTTATTATTATTAATGTCTTTATACAACATTTATATATGTATTTTAATATTATTATTCTTTTATTATTTTTTTAAAATTAAATAAAATAAAGTAAAAAATATATATAAGGAGTTAAGTAATTTCTTTTAAAGTTATAATTTATTATAGATAAAAAATATTTTTTCATTCATACATGTTTAATCATACTATTATTTTTCAATCTTTTTTGTTTAATTATATATTATGCAAAAATAAACATACTATAAACGAATCATTATGAATCCATTATTAAAAGTTTTAACTTTTTTTTATCAATGATAAATATAATTAAATAAAGAAATTTTCTATAAAATATTACTAATATAATTATTATAAGTTGTAATGTTTTGTTATTTTATTTTTTATAATTATGTAAATATTAATATTAATTTCATGTTTTGATTATGATTCAACTAGATATTAGAATTTTACATTATGTTAATTTTTTTGTTAAATTAAAACTATTTTAAAAAATTAATAAAATTTAAAATATTAAAAATCATAAAATTAATCCAAACCAAATAATAAAATATTAATTTAGTTTAGTTTAGATTTAATATTATGTTTAAATTGAATCACATATAATTTTTATATTTAATTCAAATAACTTTTATACTAAAAATTGAATCAAATTGCATTATAAATACCCTACTGAATAACGTGAAAAGAAAATAGAAAATTAAATAAAAAAAATTGAAGATCGTAACCATCTGGACAAGTGAAATGGAATTTTGGAATGATGGTATGAGATAAATTTTTATTAGGATTTTAATAAATAGATTAAAAATATTTATTCATTTTATTTATCATCTATTTTAAAAAAATAATATAATTCATCTATTGAATTTATTTATACATAAATATTTAAACTATCCATAAAAGTATTTTAAAAATTTAATTTGTTTAACTTAAATATTTTTTAGTACTTCAAATTCAATAGTAATTTTAATAACCTGTTTTATCATAATAATACTATAATTATTATACCTTTTACACAGAATGTTCTAACTATTTTTTATAATTACAATTGTAATGTTATTACAAGTTGGTTAAAATATACATTTAAATAATTACATTTAAATTAAAGAATTATAATGTTATGATGAATTAATCATAATAGTTAATTAATTAATTAATATTTATTATAATCCTAACATTTAAATATATAACATTTGATCCATTCAAATTATTATAATAAATGTTATAGTTCTTTTACATAATACTTCAAAATTCATATAATTTTTTATATTTAACATGAAAATTTTACATATTTCAAATAATTTGAAATAGCTATTATAATATGTAAAAGTTCCATG
Organism: Pachyrhizus erosus; assembly: GCA_026544285.1. Taxonomy (NCBI): domain Eukaryota; kingdom Viridiplantae; phylum Streptophyta; class Magnoliopsida; order Fabales; family Fabaceae; genus Pachyrhizus; species Pachyrhizus erosus. The sequence continues at coordinate 5,289 of JAMLFT010001096.1, read as the reverse complement.
TTAAATATAAAAAATTGTATGAAACATTTATTCTTTCACGTTAAATTGTTTATTTTATGACATGAATTTTTTATTTAGTTTAATTTTTATAATTTTTTGTTTTGTTTTATTTTTTATCTTCTTGTTTAGGAGTGTCCTTTTGTTATTGTGTAATTTTTAAAAAACCATAATTTTCATATTCTTTTTATAGTATAAGGATTTATTTTTCACTCTCTTTGAATATTTTTAACTTTTGAACACTTGACTTTGTTTTATAATTTCTACACTTTTCAGTAGCATAGGCAATGCAAAAGCTTTAAAAGAGAGATTATAAAAAAAGAAAACAAAAAGGAATCTTATCTTGTCTTATTATACTACAAATAATAATATTTGATACTTCTCTTTTATTTTAGGAATTATTTTTATACTATTTTAATTTTTCCTCTTTTTAAAGATATTTATTTTGTTATTGCTCTGATTCGTGTTAAGTTTCATTTTTTTTACCTTTTTTTGGTATTATTTCTTTAAAATAATAATTTTGTCTTTTCGTTTTATTTACAGATATTTTTAATAAAGTTCTAGTGTTTGGTACTTGAAATTTATTTTCTAACATTATTTTGTTGTTTCTACAAACTGGGCTATTAAGATTATGACAGATATTTAAAATAGACAGCTAAAAAAAATAAAGAAATGTCTTATTGCACTACAAAAACATGACCTTAATCAATTTTCATATATATATACCTCATTGCATAAAACAAATTTAATATGACTATTATTTTTACTTTTTTATGCCTCTTATATTAAAAAAAATGAAAAACACATTAGTAACTATCATTTTCGTTCAATAATCTCCTCATCATTTAAAATTAGTTGTCTAAATTTCAAAACTTAGAAGGCAATAATTATCTATTATCTCATGTCATGTAGTAACACAACAATCTTTTATCCAATAATATTACATTTTATTTTTATCAATTCAATTCAAATTGAAGTAAATCAATATAAGTGATTTGATAAATAATATTTTGACTTAAAATAAATTTAATTATAATCATGTTAACTTTGTTCCAACATTAAATCTATTAAGATAGTTAGAGTTGTTGTATTTCAGATCTTGTTCGTTTTGTTATTAAAAAAAATACCTTAATGGCTTAAAACAGAAGAATATTTATAAAACGCCATCAATACTTATGTATAATATTTTTTCAAGATCATGTTTTTATCGAAGAAAAAAATCACATTATATTCTTATTAGGATGAATTTTATCAAATATAACAAATTATGAACATTCATTTACAAGAATGCCCATAGAATATTTGAAGTTTTGAACACAGAAATTCTAACTCGATATTTGCTTGACTTGATAAATACTGCGGTTATTGAATTGACTGTGTACATTTTGGCAAATTGGTAAGTTACTTTATTCTTGAAGGAGTATTCTGTTGGATATATGAGAGAACTAGTGAACTTGCCAATTCCCATTCGTATCAATAAATTGGGACAAGACCAAATTTTGATCTTCATAAGGAATGTTAACAGTAGAACACTGTATCGAAGGACTCGTATTGGGTAACCAAGGTTCAATCCAAAATTTAATTTCCTCTCCATCATCCAATCTCCAAATTTGATGCATCGCACCTCAAACCTTAAAAATCCCCCCCTTCATAAATTGGAAGTTCCGTTCGTGGGTAGGATTGAAGGGAGGGGCTGCATCTGCATGTTACACTTGTATTTACCTCCATAACAGTAAACCAAAGGTCAAAGGATTCCTAATAATTTTCCATGCAGCTTTCATAAATAAGGTTTTATTCATTAGTCTATCTTGTCTTAGGCCAAGGCCACCATTATTCTTTGGTTGACACACCTCGTTATAATAAACTAGATGGTTGTTACTTTCATTGGACTGATCTCCCTAAAGAAATTTCCTGCAATCTTTGTATATTGCATTACACACACTCCTGCCCAAGAAGGCAGTTTGCATGGAGTAATAAGGCACTGCTTGAAGGAGAGATTGAACAAGACTCATTCTCCCTGCTAAAGATAACTGTTTAGCCTTCCAACTAAAGTCTTTGTTGCACCCTCTCCAAAACATGTTTAAATGTATGTCTACCCACCCTCTTGTGAATGATATGTTATATATTTTGTTGATATTTTAAAAGTTTAATATTTCAATTTAATTTTTTAAATCAAATTATTATTTATTAAAATTAAATATTTTATTTGATGTGGTCTTATTGATGTGATAATTTATATTAGATCTCATCTTATCATTTTATTTAGTCTTAAATAGTTTAAAAAATTCTATTCTTTTTATTATAAATATGGATGTTTCAGATAAATTTAGAGAACTTTCTTTTACATCTTATATCTCTCCTTTTTCATTGTAAGTTTTTGGATTATTCTTATTAAAAATTTGATAGTTTTATTATTCCAAAATTTATTATTTAGGAATAGTCTTATAAAAAAAAAAGACAGATTTAAACATCACACAAATACATTTTTGAAAACAATATAAATTTACACGTCTTAAATTTAATTCTTTCATATCTTCAATCGTATGTAAATTGTGGTTCGTAAATCTTTGATTGATAATTCATGATTGACTAATTTCAACGCCTAGTACAACATGATAAGGGTGCCAAGGTATTTTCCCGCACGAGTAGTTTGTTGGCCCAGAGAATTACTTGGGTTTACCTTTCGACCAGAGCTTGAACAAAAAAAATCTAAGATGATCTGAATAATCTCGACTTAATTAATAAATTTTATAAAATAAGATACAAAATTAAAAAATTATAGTTGTGATTAACTGATTATAGATATTTCGTACTGGTACGGGAGAAATCTATAATTGCAAACATTATACTGCAACTGTCGGCATGACATGGAGAAATCTAAAATATATGATTGACTGATTATAAGACAATAATGTTGCACAGTGCAACCAAGAAGTTACTTAATACAAGGTACTCGATACAAATGGAAAAAGGCTCCCACAAATGGCAGCAGAATCATAAATGGTACATAAAAAACCAGAATTGAAGTTGGAAAAAGTGTCTTGAAACTGGAGACCTTTCCCAATAGGTCACGCATGAAAATGGGTAAGATACGCTTCAGCCAGCATGCGACCCAATTGAATTTGAGACTCGGTGGTTAAGTGAAGATTATCCTCCTTCAATTGCAATCCCTTTGCGTCCACGCAAATCACTTTTGGTATATCAATTGATTTTTGCGCTTCTCTCACTTTCTCTATGTAGTCAGACCCTGAGGCTAATGCAACCTACGCGGTCGGTACCCATAAACAATCATATCATATCATCACATTTAAGGCTTAAGTTCAATTTTTTTTATTTAATTAAAATATGCTATTCGCATAATGTTTTTATACTACTATGGAATGATGAATTAATATATAATTAAAAAATTTTAATTTCTATAAAATAAGCTATTGATTTGAGTCTTTACAATTCTTTTTTTTATTTTTATCTTTCTAAAATTTAAAATCATAATTTTCAAAAAAAATTTATAAAATGAATACTTTTTTTTTTTTTGTTTTGATTCCTTAAAAATGTTTATAGTGGTTATAAAGAAATCTAATCCTTATATTAATATTTTTTTATTAAATTCATTTTAATCTAGACCTCTTGGTCAGACACAAATAAAAAGGCAAAAAAGGAAGGTAGTAATGTTGGAAACCTGAATAATGGGAAGAGATGGGGAATTGAGGTCTTGACGAAGATTGTGGATGAGAGTCTCCATGTTGACCTTGTAAGCCGCAGCGTCTTCCTCACTGATTGCGTCACTTTCACCTTGGTACCACAGCACCGCTTTGATCTCGCAATTCTCATGCTCCTTCACACTTTCCTTCGCCCTCTTCACCATCTTCTCGTACAGCTCCTCCCCACGCGCCCACTCCTTTATGGCGGTGCCGCCCACGGCGCAGGGGACCAGCCCCAACTCCCCCACCACGCGCTGCCGCATCGCGTTGGCGAAGACCATGCCGGGACCCACGCCGCAGACTTTCTTGGCGTCAATGTCGATGTGGAGGGGCTCGTTTGCGGGTTCCCATTGGAGAGTGGCCGAGAGGCGGAGGATGGAAGGGTCGGGGCGACACTCCGGCGGAACGACACCGTCCCAGTACTTACGGTTGGAAACCCTGACTACCCCGCCACGACCGGCCATGTTGCTCTGACCTGAGAGTATAAAGATTTGTCTTTTGGTTTTTGGTGTCTGCTGGTTTGGGTTTGTGTTGCTTTCCATGGCTTCTACTTCCAACAAATAGCAAAGATGGGTGTTTTCTCTTTGGAGTATGTTGCTTTGAATCCTTATTCTATCAAGTGGTTATCTTTATATATAGCCAGTGCACCTTAAAAGTAGTTTCTAAACTTTAATTCAGACGGTTACTAATACTCTTTTTCACATATTTTTTTTTTTTATTAGTTATACTTTATTGAAAATAAAAACTATGTAATTAGGAGAGAGATCAATTTATTAAATCAAAAGTTAAAATTTATAACTTTACTAAATTTCCGTTAGTGATTAAGTGTCTGTTCAATAGAATTTCTCCGATTTATTAAATTTTTTTAACTATTGTAATTATTAATCTTTAATGTTCACCATTTGTAAAGTTGATTTCAATCTTCAAGTTAATTTAGTTTTCCATTTTATCATGGTTGTTTATAAATTACTTAAATGTTTAGAAGCTAAGGCTAAGAACAAATATATATCTATATATATTTATCATGTTACAATGTGAATATTTACTAATTTTATAAATGATTAATTTAGTTTATAATTTTTAATTATTCTTTCTTCTAATTATATTTTTTTATATAATAAGTGTAATCTCAAAAATTTACTTAAGATATTTAAATTTAGTTTTATTGAAATCAACGTAATATCATCTTTAATTTCATAAAAAAAATTTGCGAGTTTCACCGTTAAGTTAACTATAAGAATTGATTTTGTGAAAAAAGATTTAGATTCAATTATCATATAGTACTTTTGAAAAAACATGATAAGTTATGAATGTAAATAAATTCTGGTTAATGAATGATCTTGTAGTTAACTCTAGCAACTAAAATTTATAAGCACGTCTCGAGGTCTTAGGAATAATAAAAATATTTACATCTACAGATATTTACGAATAAAATCTACAATAAATAATTAACAGATATTTATTGATAAAATTCATAATAAATAGTCAATGAATATTTTAGATAAATATATCTGAATATATATTATTTGTTATTTAATAATATTAAAATATTTAAATAAATAATAAAATATTAAAATATAAAAGATCGGAA